>LR551013.1:0-48442 GCA_900536415.3 Caenorhabditis sp. 38 MB-2015 | reverse complement strand
AAGTTACCTTCAGCACCGACATATGTAGAACGAGGTTGGCCATTTCGTTCAAAAACTGAAAAATGTCACCCTATGTGTGTATGTATTCAATTTCTCACCTTCGTCCTCTTCTTCTTCTACTTCAGAATCAGAAGAAATTAATAAATGGTGTGAAAAGTCCTGCAATTCTCAATATATTATACGGAATTATGTTAACAACTCACCATTCTCCTCGATCAATCAGTTGAACGCGCGTCGAAATTGGCAGTTTTACGAAAAAACGAAAAAAAAAAAATATTTTTTCAAAATTAAAATTAAAGACGCCGGCAATGCTCATCACTGACGTAAAGTCAAAAGCGTCGCTTTTTTGGTGTCCGCAGTAGCTGCGGGCAAACAAACTAGCCGCAACCACCCCGCAGTCGCTGCGGAAATATCTCTCAACTTTTCAATTTTTTCGGCTACTCGATTCTGCTTATTTTTTGCCCGCAATAGTTGCGGGCAGTCCGCAACGATTGCGGCTCGACTGCGGGAAATTATCCGAGTACTATTCAATAAAATTTGATCTGGCCTTGAAATCAATGGAGCGCACTTTAGCTGTTTTAATTTGGCTTGTAGGATGACCTATTGTTAAGCTCCTTAATGTTGTAAACCTCGATTATGATACAAAAATATGTTGGAAATTCCAGAGTATTTTGATATCCGGTGAAAAAAACATTGTTCTGGATATTTAAATTTCAATTCGAAGCGTTTGATATTTTTAAACCAGGTTTTTCAGTAAAATTGCCACTGTCTTTCTTTTGAATTTTAATTCAAGTTTCAAAAACGGCTGAATAATAACTTTACATAGAAAAATGGCAATTTTTCTTGAAAGTATTGAACTTAGGACCATACTTTCACCGGCTTCCTGGGTGACTTTTTTCCTAAAATTCATCCTGTATACCCATGACCCGGGTGGAGGTATGCTTAGAACTTCTATTGAACGGTTAGTAACTCGAAAACACAACAATTTTCAGAACCAACTTTCTAAAATTGAAACAAAGGTTGTTTTCTCAAGTAGAATTCTAATTTATCATATCAAAGATAACTTGATATTATCAATAGAAATGTTGAGCTATACTTGTTCCCAGAACTTACCCGCAGAAGTTGTTTGGATTAGCATTAACAGTTGCGTTGAACTTGTAGAAGCATGCCTTGTACACATTTCCATCGGTAGTTTCTCCCTTTCGAATACAATCAACATTCTGTTGATAAACATCGAATCCAGTACTGCAGATGAATTCCAAATGTTTCATCAGATGAGTATAAACCATCACATTCCACCAATTTGTGTTACCCAAGGAGATCAAATAGAATCGATCGATACATGTGGAATAGGTAGTTCCCAATGTGGCGGCGAATTGTTGACGAACTGAGCACACTTGAGCCAATCCATCGATTCCACTATCGATCATTGTGATGGTGGCGTTATTGAGAACGTCGGCTTGGCGCCAAGAGACACTGGAGTCGAGACCGACGGCCGAGGCGAATCCGGCTTGAGCCGATTGGAAGGGGATACTGTTGCAGACACCGAGGACCGCGCGAGTTTTGGCGGCGAAGAAGTATCTGGAATATTTGTGGACCTAAAAAAAGGACCGAAACTGGAGACATGAAATAGATCCGGTGAGAAAGAAAGGATCTTAAAATCGGAGGCTGTCTGATCCGGGGACCCTTTTTTTGGCTCCGTGACACTTCGAAACCAGATGAAAAATTTGTTGAAATTTTTATATCAAAGGTTTTTCACTAGATAAAACTGAACCTGAGTTTTTACCTAATCTAGGTCCCAAATTGCCCCAGGTTTTGATTATATTTTCAGAAAACTACTACGAAAGTGTATTTTGGCGTCTGGATCAGTCATTTTGGACCTAAAATAGATGTTCGCTTTTTTCTGGTGAAAAATGAATATTACCATGATGTTTACCAGATTCGAAAAACCTTTGATGTCAGAATCGTGGAGCCAATTTTTTTTGTGTTTGAGTATCAAATCTGATTTTGAAAACGAATAACTTCACAAATAAAACGATGAAAAAAGATTAAAATGTAGATTTCTTCCAAATATAGAGAAAAATTGGACATTTTTTCATAGTTTTTGTTTTCCTTTAACAAATCAATTAAAAATAAGCGGGAATTTTGGAGAATAAAAGATGATTCAATTATATTAACCCCAGAAGGAAGATCCATTCCACTTGGCTCAGACCGGCCGGATTCAGGCCCTGTTTTTTTCGGTTTGTCTGAAATGGACCCAAAAAATTGCTTTTGGGATCACGAAAAATGAAGAAATCCTTTCTTCTGCACCTAGCAGACATCCTACTAGTGCAAAAAAGTCCGTGGCCGAACTTGTCGGCACATAGGCCACCAATATGCATACCTCTCAGTTTGTTCATTAGTGAGCATATAATCAGCAAATCCTGGTAAAAATGGGCTAAACGTTGTTGTCGCACAAAACGCGACAAATGACAAAGCGATGATTGAGCGAAGCATTTTGCTGAAATTAAACTATGACAAATTTTTCTGAAAAAATCTGGGAAAACTAATTCAATAAAGAGAGGAAAAGAAACACATTTAAACGTGGTTAGCATCACCTGATAAGAGGGGAAAAAAGGGACATTTCGAATAAAATTACGTGTCAACACTATAAAAAAATGGGGAAAATTGGGTGGGGCATGAAATTCGGGAAATTATTGAGGAATATCTGACGGTTACTGTGGTTCTTTTCGATCTTCCTGTCTTTTTTGGGAAGAATGAGAAATCTATCAAACGCGCTCCATTAAAAATTATTTATCTTATACCAGGGATGTCGTTTTCGGTCCCAGCGGGCTTTCTCTCATTTTTTTTGAAAGTAAAAAAATAATTTGTTTTTGTTTTTGATATTACCATGAGTATCAGAAAAGATAGTTTTTGACCTGTTCTTTCATATCCAAGCTTCAAAAAAGTGAAAAAAAAATGTTCCAAATGTTTCCATATACTAGAAAATATGCCATTTTTCCCGAATTTCAGACCTTCTTTGAGCCCTTCAAGTATTACCCAAATGTCAATCGATTAAACGCGCTTCATTGAGGCTCCTTCATTGTTCATTGTTTTTCTTGAATTTTCAATGTCAGAATCGGTTGCTAAAGGTCGGATTTCCCCACCAGAAAACATGCTTCAGAATTTTTACAAGGGTTGAAACTACAGTAACCTCTGGTTCCAGGGTTACTGTATCTCCATAGTTCCCATTTCGTTTTGTAAAATGCGCTCTATTGATGACAAACTCTTGAATTCAGAAAAAGCTGAAACTACAGTAACCCAAAGCCAGAAAATATTCCATTTTTCCCCTCAAAAGTTCATAAAATATAATATTCCGATTATTTTATGAACCAAAAACATAAAATTTGGGGCATAAAATCACACTTTCAATGTTTACCGTTGATAACTATAAGATCAACATCAACATTTTTTATATGGCAAAACGTTTATTTTCAAAATAAAACTGTACAAGAATGTCCAAACGACACTCCGCAATAACGAAGACGACAATAAATTATGCGTTAATCGAAAATCCCTTTCCCTTATTTTTCGAAGAAAAAAATGTAAACTTTTTTCTGTTTGAAACGGGGAATTAGAAAATTTCGATAAAAAGGTGTTATAATTCAGATATAAATCGTATATAAAATTGGTGATAAGAAAGAGAAAAAGATTGTACTGATGGCCCTGAAAGTGTAGAAAAAAGGCAGGCGGGTTTCAAAGGGAGGGGGGGGTACTGTAGCAGGGTCTCGAGACGAATTAGACACTGGATTGGACAAAGTTGGCCGGGTTTTGGATGGTGTATTCGACTGGTTGTTGTTGCATGTAACTTTGTGGGCCCTGGAAATTATGGATTTAGTTTTGAAAAAACTCTCAAGATCGCTGCAAGACCCAAAAATAATGTCTTTTGTTGAATTTTTAATTTTAAAAACCAGAAAAATTCGGAAAAAAAACTACGGTTTAAAGGTGCATATCACTCACTTGTTGGGTTCTATCGCGATTTTCATGAAATTAATAATTTTTCCAAAAAATAGTTTTTTTCTCCTTTTTTGAGTGAAAAATCGGAAAACAGAAAATCTTTGATTTCCATTGTAAATCAGAAAATACTACGGTTTAAAGGTGCATCCCTCAAAATGGATGGGTCTCGCCACGACCATCATAAACTTTTTTCTTCCAAAAAAATGTATTTTTCTGTTTTAAAGGTGGACTGCGAAATAATTGGAAACAGCGGTCCGCAAAATTTCGTCGCGCGTCTGTTGAAAAGTGCACACAAACACCCAAGTTGACGCGCATTTCCGTCAAAGAAAAAATATGAAAAATGAATTTTTCACTTTCCCGCGTGTTCAATAGAGCACACATGCCTCATTAAGCAAAGCAAGCAAAAAATCCTTTCTGGACCTGTTTGGCCCTCCTGTGCGAATTTTTTTTTTTATTGTTTTGCTCGACGGGACATATATAAGGTTAACATATACTTTAGAGTGAAGGAAACATGCAATTATTTCGCAGTCCTCCTTTAAAAGAAAATGTTCTATTTTAAAATATCGAGAAAAAAGAAAATTTGCTTCGATTTTTGTTCATTATGAATCGGAAGATACTACGGTTTAAAGGCGCATCGTTCTCATCTGATTGGTCTCGTCGCGATTTTGTTAATTTTTTTTCATCAAATATCTATTTAATTTTTTTTTTCAAAGTACCCAAATTAAAAAAAAATACGATTTGGAGGCGCATTCCTCAAAATAGATGGGTCTCGCCACGACCATCCTTTCAAAACTCAGTTTTTGAAGAAAAATAGAAAAAAAATACTGTTTAAAGGAACATCTATTTAATGAGTTGGGTCTCGTAGCGATTTTCATGAATTTTCCTTACCTGTGTATAGATGATCTCCGGTTGATATTGTGGAATCTGTTGTTGTTGTTGAATATACTGTTGTGTAGTTGGTGTCGCCAATGGTGCATTCTGATATGGTGCACCACCATATGGTGTAACCGAAGGCACTGGTGTATAAGCTGTGGTTTGATTGATTGGTGTACGCAATTGTGGATTATAGTCGTAGTTTTGGATGGATGGTGCGGGGTTATATGATCCACCACCCGGTGCTGTGATCTCCTCTCGATATGGTTGTGGTTGTTGAGCCCAATTTGTGGCCGAATTTCGACCCGAATTCAGTCGCTTTTTGTCGTCGTCTCTCATCTGAAATTGATGTTTCAACTCATATGTTTTCGTTGTTTTCCTCACTTTTCCTCTTTCCCCCTTCTTTTCTCTATTTACCGATTTTTCTTTGTTAGTCACATGCGGCCACAAATAATAAGCAAATAATGCATAATAATACTACCCATTTTCGAATTATCGATTTTTGATTTCTATACGATTTTTTGGACGGGAGGATGATAAAAACATGATGAAAGGAGCCGAAATATGATAGACTCCGCCCACAAAACTATGCGGTAAAATGAAAAAGAATTCGGCCATGACAAAACTCGAACGGCCGGGACCTTCGGTTTTATAGGCGCGTGTGTTAACCAATCCACCACTCCTGCTTTTTTTTCATCTGTTGTTTTTTCAGTGATAAAAACAAGGAAAATACTTCATGTTTTTGGTAAAATGGATAAGAAATAAAAAAAACTTCCATTTTTCGGGAAAATTGCGATATATTCGCTGCCAAAAAATGAAACTTGTGATAATGCCAATTTTTCAACAAAAATTGAACCTTTTCGGAATAATTTGAACGCTATGTTTCAAAGAATTTCCACTAAAATTCGATTCTTTTTCGCTTTTAAGTTCACTTAAACCAATTAAAAAAAAAGAAAAAATATTTTGCAGTTGGCAAAACTATTTCCCAAGTTAACGAACGCTCTTTTTTTTATTTTCAAAAAAAAACTCACATTATTAACACAAACGAAATAAATAGCAGCAATAACCATTGCTAGAAACAGACATCCTCCAATCAAAATCGCAAAAACAACAGCGATCTGAAATTTTTTTTAATTTCAATGTCTCAAAAATAAATTTTAAAAAAACCTGTCCCCCAGATGAAAGTGTCGGATCATCAAGAACATACCCACGTGTATGTGACATTAAAAAATAAAAGCAGTGAAAAGAAAACCAAATGAGCTCAAAAGTGGCTCTAGCCAAGGTGACTTATTGATTCACCTGGTTCCAGGGGGGCCCAAAAAAAGGTGTCAAGTTACAAATTTCAAAAAAAAAAAAAACAAAAATTTTGTCTTAAAGGAGCACACATACCTGATAATTGTAGTGATTATTCGTGTAGGCCATTTTGTTTCTGTAAAACTTGGAATAAAAATAAGAAAAATATGAAAACGGGAAGATTTCGAGAAAAGTAAATAAAAGAAAAAAGAAGAAGAAATAATAAATAGAAAAAGGTCGGGAAGGAAAAGAAGACATGGTTGAGTTGCAATATTTGTATTTTAATGAGACATTTTGAAAAGATGAGGAACAGAGAGAACAGATGCGCTCTATTGATAATGTACTGTGTTTAAAGGCGCATCTGTTTGATGGGGTGGGTCTCGCCGCGATGTTGAGTGTTTTCAATGAATTATAGGTCATTTTATAGATCTTGAGATGAGGAAAAAGATCCAGTTTTCAGTTTTTTCGAAACTTTTCTGTGAATCGAGATATTTCCGATCAAAAACAGTGAATAATTCGAAGAATCTGAAAGTTTTTAGAGGGTTCTCTGAAGCTTTAAAACGTTGATTTTTCGCGAAAAAATTCAAAAATTTGAGTTAATCGCATAAAAATCAGGTTCTACTGGTCCAAAAACACCGAAAAACGTAGTTTCAGTATTTTCTGAATACTGTAGTTTCAGTATTTTCTGAATCCAAAAAATTATTAACAATGGAGCACAATTGACAATACCGCCTGAAACTACAGTAACCCTGGATTACTGTACTTTCAGGACACCCGTAGAAACTGATTCTGACATTGAAAACTCAAGAAAAACCATGATTTACTATAGAAAATGAAGGATTCTCAATGGAGCACGTTTGACCGATTGACATTTGGGAAATACTTGAAGAACTCAAAGAAAAGTCTGGAATTCGAGAAAAATTAAAATGTTTTCTAAAAAATTAAAAAAAAATATGGAACATTTTTGAGAATTTTTGTGCTCTTTGGAAATTTCGCCATTTTTGAGAACACTCTTTGAAAACAAGGTTCCATAAAATCAGGCCTTTCAGACCTAAACCAAAGATATCCGGAACTCTATATCATGAACTACAGTACCCAAACCAGTTAGATGTGCAGGTTCCTAGAGAGTACTGTACTAGCTCTAAAAGCCCATAGCTTCTGACCCCTTTAACTATTGTTTATCAGGAACAAAATATTTAAATAAAATTACGATTATTTTTACCCAAAAACGGTCAATTAGCGTTATCATCAAGGCTTGTTGGGCTATTTTTGGAAATTTCATCGAAAAAAATAATCTGATAAAAAAGAAGAGTGTTATTCTCTCAGGTGATTCTTGTACCCTGGTCAAGTCAGAAGGGTACTGTAGAACATGTATATGAATCATAACAACTCTATTAGATGAGTCAGAGCAAAAAAAAAGTAACATTGAAAAGTAAAAATGGGAAAAAGGGGAAGAAGAAGAAGTAGAAGAAGAAGAAGAAGAAAAGAACAAATAGAACGTTATGTAAACGCATGTATGTTATTTTGAAACTAGACTTGGAAGGGAAGGTATAACAAGAGCACCGCACAACCGCGCAATATGTAAATATGGGAGCAAGCAAATATTGTGATAAGCTCTTTCGGAATGAATGAACAAGACGAAATTATCAACTGTAGTAGTAGTAGTATGAGAAGGAGGAGGAGGTGTTTTGATGAACTGGGGGAGGAGAAAAGAGCACTGGGGTGGCTCTATGAGTCCATATCATCTATCCGGAGGATCCAGATCTAGTTAAAATTGGACCGGCCTTGTTTTGAAATAGGCCTGAATCAGTATTGAATCTTGTCAAGTTTCTTGAACTAATAAGGGCTTCTAACTAAGTTTTATTAAATCTGGCTCAAAAGAGCCTTTTTCACAACAGGTCCGTTAAAAATACACCAAAAAATGTGGCTTGAATCAGGTTGGGCCAGATTTTTATCAACATTTGTGGTAGGAGTTGATGGGTGTTTTGATGAAATGGGAGAGGAGAAGAGAGCACTGGGGAGCTCTATGAGCCCATATCATCTATCCGGAGAATCCAGATCTAGTTAAAATTGGACCGGCCTTGTTTTGAAATAGGCCTGAATCAGTATTGAATCTTGTCAAGTTTCTTGAACTAATAAGGGCTTCTAACTAAGTTTTATTAAATCTGGCTCAAAAGAGCCTTTTTCACAACAGGTCCGTTAAAAATACACCAAAAAATGTGGCTTGAATCAGGTTGGGCCAGATTTTTATCAACATTTGTGGTAGGAGTTGATGGGTGTTTTGATGAAATGGGAGAGGAGAAGAGAGCACTGGGGAGCTCTATGAGCCCATATCATCTATTCGGAGAATCCAGATCTAGTTAAAATTGAACCGGCCTTGTTTCGAAATAGGCCTGGATCGGGCCGGACCATATTAAGTTCTATGAACTTAAAGGGGCTTCTAACTAAGTTTTATGAAATCTGGCTCAAAAGAGCATTTTTTACAACGGGTCTGTTCAAATTACACCAGAAAATGGTCTGATTTAGATTAGGAGTTGATGTGTGTTTTGATTAATTCAGGGAAGAGCACTATAGTGGCTCAGGGATCGGAGCCCATGTCAGGTGGCTCCTGAAGTAGGGTAATCGTATTATTGGACCTAAATCCTTCTCAAACCCGGTAAGAATTGGACCGAACCATATCAAGTTTCATAAACTTAAAATACTTCTAACTAGGTCCAATTAAATCGAGGCAGTTAAACGGGATTGAACAGGAAATTTTAAATCTTCCTAAATCCAGAAAAAAACCAGACTAGCCTCTTTTTCGTTTTTGAAATAGGCCTAAATCAGTCCCGAACCATGTCGAGTTTGATGTTCTAACTTGGTCCGATTAAATGGCCTGAAATTCATCGTAAATCGGGCCCAAACACTGACCTATCTGAAGTTATTAGGGCTGTTTTTTGGCCTGATTCGGGATATTCTAGGCCTAGGTACCTGACCTATTTCTCTTAGCATATCGGGCCTATTAGGCTTCCGATTTTGAAGAGGGCTCAAATCTCATCCGGAAGAACAGTTTTAAATTTATAGGCTCGAAACGAAAGTCTTTTCCCTGTACGATTTTATTGGACTTGGTCCTATTTAGGTGGGCTCTTTTCCGGAGTTTTTGAGTATAATTAGGACTAGAGCCACTTTTGTAATATCCACCTTCATCAGGACCTAAAAATCCAGATTGAAATTTTTATTTTCTGTAAGATACAGGATTAATTTTTCTCTTTTTAAAGTTCTATGAATCTGGAAATGTCGATTTCATAGTTTGAAAGCTAGAAAATCTAGATCAAAATTTAAAATTTGGATTATTTTGTTCATGAATCAGGTTCACGAGCACAAAATGAGCTCTTTTTAGGTCAACTTCAAACCAGGGCTCCTAGAAAGAGCAAAAATACAAAATATCTATTATTAGTGCCACTTTACCCGGTCAATAACACTTCAAAATGTGCTCGAGCATCAAATTCTAAAAATCACAAAACTACAGTAACCCATGACAAAAACAGTAAGCATAGTAAAAACATAGAAATGTACATATCTATCTAAAATATGCATAAAATTCGAAAATATATAAAAAATGATAAAAAACACAAACAGCGACAAAATAATTCGTATTATTTGTCCATCGGACGCGTTTTCTCATATGATGATTCACAAAATTCGATATTTTTATTATTTTTTTTGGCGCGAAACTATGTACAGTACTTTGTAATTTATAAACGGGAAAAAGACGGAAAATGATGGCTCGAAAATTGTAAATAAAACTTTTCGACAGAATTGATAAGAGAATTGAAAAATACGGTTGATGTATTAAAAAGTGGGCGGGGCTTTGAGTTTTGAGGGTTTAAAAACAAAAAAAGTGAGTCATAGGTTTAAGTACTGGCAGTTTTTGTTCAAAAAACAAGAAATTAGACATTTGGAGAGTGCAAGAGAAAAAATTATCAATAGAGCGAACTTGTAACATTTTTGTGTTGAGATTCGAAAAATTTATAAATTTTTTTTTTAGAAATGTCTCAGTTTTTAGAAATTGTCTAATATTCTCAAAAAAAAAACCTGAAAATATCAAAAAACGTCTCAAATTTTTAAAAAAAGATCTGAAAATTCGAAAAAAAATTCCAAAATTGGAAAGAAACATCTGAAAAATTGAAAGAACGTCTCAATTTTTAAAAATTGTCTGATATTCTTAAAAGTATCTGCAAATACCAAAAATTGTCTGGAATTAAACAAATATATCTGAAATTTAGAAAAAAATATTTGAAATTATTTAGAAATCTCTCAACTTTTCTAAAAACTTCTGAAAATGTTTGAAATTTGGAAAAAAGATCATAATTTTTCAAAAAATAGTTAAAATTATTTAGACATGTCTCATCTTTTTGAAAAAAATATTGGAAATTTTCTGAAAATGTCTCAACTTTTTGAACAATATCTCAAATTTTCTGAAAACATTTGAAAATTGAAAAAAATGTCTGAAATTTCCTAGAAACATTGAAATCATTTAGAAATGTCTCAACTTTTCTAACATTTTCTGAAAATATTTTTCAAAAATCCCAAATTTGAAAAAATATCCTGTTATTTCTTAGAAACATTTGAAATTATTTAAAAATATATCAACTTTTCTAGAAATATCTGAAAATTTAAAAAAAAAAATATCTCAATTTTCTGAAAGTGTCTTAAAATTTTGAATGATGTCTGAAATTTTCAAAATATTTGAAATTGTTTAGAAATTTCTCAACTTTTCTAGAAATAACTGAAAATTTCAAAAATTTTCTGAAAATGTCTCGAATTTTCATATCTCAGGATTTCTAAAAATGTCTGAAATTTTTATTTTTTATTTTCAGTCACTTCATCAATAAAAAAAAAAATTCACCCAGCCGGGGTTCGAACCCAAACCTTTCAACATTTTTCCAAAATTCACATGAAAACCCCCAAAATGTTTATCAGCTGGTCCAGCCGATGTCCAACTATAGCTTATAGGCACAATTTCTCTAGAAATTCTCACAAATTTTGAGTTTAAAAATTGGAATTTTTCCGACAGAAGTCAAAATGAGGGTTTTATGTACTTAATTTTATCAGAAATTCCAAAAATAACCTGGAAAATCGCATAAAAAATTTGGTGATAATAATGACCACCGGAAAATTGAGCTAAAAATAGATCTATTTCATTCTTTTTTCTCTCTTTTTTTTCTCTCTCTCTCTCTCTCCCTCTCTGCTTCTCTGCGTCTCTCTCTCTCTCTTTTCTGAATAATTGAAATGATAGATAAGTGGTTGTAAAAGTTGGCAAAGGCGAAGTTTTTTCGTCGATTATCAATATCAAAAATGAAAATATATAAATTTGTCTTTAACAAAAAAATTGTATAGTTTTTGCGAAAAAATGGGGGAAAATGGTTGGTTGAATGAGTCATGTACAAGTTTTGAATATTTGCAATTGTATGTGTCATGTCCGTGTTTGTACAAAATTGAAAAAGAGCTCGGGTGGGCGGAGCATAGGGCTGCTCCGGGCTCATTGAAATTTGAGGCCTGAATTTATCGGTCCTATTTTTGGGTCCAAATTTCTTTGGTTTTTCAAAAAGAGCCAAGGATGATCTAGATTTTCAAGGTTCTAATTCTGAAAACCTCAAAAATACACTTGAAAATGGAGATTTTGTAGACAAGTTCAATTTAGGGATATCAAGAATCCTTAATTCAGAAGGCCTTATTTCAGTGTTCTGAATTCTGAGCTCCATGTGTTGAATCCTCTTGCTCAAAATTCCAGTTCCAGAAAATCCCAAGCACAGGTCAAAAAAAACCCGACCCCACCCAATCAAAGTTTCTATTTTTATCCCCAATTTTTTTCCGAAATCGGTGGTCATTATTATCACCTAATTTTTATGCGATTTTCTGGTTATTTTTGGAATTTTTGATAAAATCAAGTTCTCTGATTAGTTTTTGACTTCTGAATCTTTTCTTGGAACTAGGATTACGGTAGGACTGGGACTACTGTAGACTGTAGAAGATACTCTCAACATTACGATATTGAAATTTAAAACAAATTGGAAATTATTCATTTTTTTCGAATCGGCCTGAGAATTCAGGCCTATTTAGGCCCGGCTAAAGAGGCCTGCCCGGATGAGACCTATACCATTCGATAGAGTTTTTTGTGCCGATAAATATCCAGTTTCTTATTTTTGCAAAGCTCCGCGTGGAAAGCTGAAAATTGAGCTCAAAGATTGATCTGAAATTTTGAAATATCTCTTGAAAATTAAATTTCAGAATTTGCAGACTACTAAATAATATCCAATTTGTTTTATATTACATTTGAATAGGATAATGTTGAGAGTATCTTCGACTTTCAAAAATTCTAACTGATGTTCCTACAGTAATCCCGGTTCTACCGTAATCCTAGCTCCAAGAAAAGATTCAGAAGTAAGAAACTAATCAGAGCACTTATTTTTATCAGAAGTTCCAAAAATAACCAGAAAATCGCATAAAAATTAGGTGATAATAATGACCACCGGTTTCGGAAAAAAATTGGGGATAAAAATAGAAATATTGAATGGGTGGGGTCGGATTTTCAACCTGTGCTTGGGATTTTCTGAAAACCCGACCCCTTCTGAATTTTTGATTCCACCCAAAAATATCCCTAAATTGAACCTGGCTACGAAATTCCCATTTTAGAGCCAGATTTAGAAGAACTATGTGAACAGAAATGATCGTTTTAAGGCCGATTCTATTGGATTCGGCCTGGGATTTTTCTACAAAGTAATTTTCAGACTTATTTTGTGAATGCTGAAAGTATCTTTTTGAGGTTTTCATAGTTAGAACCTTGTAAATCAAGACCATTGGCTCAACATTTAATATTGTTTGAATACAAAAAGTCCGTTAGGACCTAATTTTAGCACCCTTTTGAGAATAGAGCCTTATTTAGGCCTGGGCCGACCCGGATAATTCCTTATGTTTTTGTGTACTGGTTTTTTCAAGGTAGGTACATTTCAGATAATCAGCTAATAATTCATATACATTTTCAAATTTAAATACAAATTTTCAACTTCTTCTTTGTATTAGGCTCAAAATCTGCTCATTTTTGAGCACATTGGTTTCGTTTGGCCGATTTGATCCATATCGTAGACCTGACACAATTTGACGCGCAGCTACTGAAATCGATAATTTCTCTTCAAACCACTTTGTAGTATATCCTACCCGGAATATCCCTAAAAGTGTCCCCAACTGATTGTGCAATCTTGACACTCTCCCGAAATGTATTGTCTGCCACTTCACCAACCGATCCACCAATTGCCTCGCCAACACTTCCAATCGCTGTGCCAAGTGCTCTCGGCAATTCGCCAATCCCATTTCCAATCTTGCTCACACCTTTTCCCATTTGATCACCAATTGAGCCACTTATTGCACCAACCGATTTGCCGAGTTGATTGGAAAATTGGCCGAGATGGACTTCTCGGTCAGGTAAAGGGGCTTTGAGAAGAGCAACAACTGGACCATGAGTGGATATATGCTTGACATAGTAATAAGGAGGATAGGCTGGAACTATGTTATGTTTTTCTGAGGCCGAGATAGATATCCTCACTTTTCTGGCCCAAGACAGTTGATAGGAGAAATGAAACTAGAAAAAATATCATTTTTTTAAATTCCGGATTGGATTTTTCATGATTTTTATAGTAGAAAAGTTCGGTGTTTTTAGGGCATGTTTTCGTCTTTTTACAAAGTTTGTTTAGCTGCAAAGATTTCTACTGAAAAACAACAATTTTATTGATCCACTGATAAATCGGAGGAACTGCTAAATTTTTTTTTTTATGGGGCTATTCAGAAAAATTTCTCCGCTTTTCTCAACGCTGAGAAAAGCGGAGAAAGGCGGAGAAAAACAACCCAGGAACCGCGAAAATATTGGCGGAGAAATGTATTTCACCTCCTAGATCGTTGCGAGACCAATCGCACTAAATCGACGCGCCTTTAAGTGAATTTTTTTTTTCTTGATTCAAAATGGTTACAAGAGCTATAAACTTTCTTCTACTTTTTTTTGTGTCTCATTAATCTCACTAGACATCTGGAATACTGATTATTTTGTTTCTGCATCTCAAACTTCCAAAAAAAAATTTTTCTAAATAAATTCACTTAAAGGCGCGTCGATTTAGTGCGATTGGTCTCGCAACGATCTAGGAGGTGAAATACATTTCTCCGCCAATATTTTCGCGGTTTCTGGGTTGTTTTTCTCCGCTTTTCTCAGCGTTGAGAAAAGCGGAGAAATTTTTCTGAATAGCCCCATTAGTTATTTTGGTAGGATTTTTTTTTAATTCATCAGTTTTTCGACTTTTGAAAGAGGATTTGATAAATTTTTTAGCTTAAAGAAGACGAAATTCGATAATCTCATTATTTTTAAAAAATAAAACATAAACTTTTTCACATAGTAACTTATTTTAATGAACTGTATTTTGGTTCGGTTCACATAGTTTGACAGGAAATGTAAATTTATGCGTAACACGAAGAAAATAAAAACATAAAAGTGAAGAAAAATGCCCGAAAAGTGAACAAAAAAGAAAGTGAGACCAAAGAGTTGAACAGAGATACAGTATTAGAAAGGTAGATGAGAATACATGCTTATATACAACCAAAAAATGAACATGATTCGGATTATTATACTTTTCCGCCAAATATAAATCGACCACCAACAAAGAATCCGAGAGCAGCAACTGCACTTATTCCGAAAAACGATAAACGACGACGTCGACGGGCAATCATCGCTATTTCTTCGTCTTCTTTACTATATTTTTGCTTCATTTTTGTGCCGAGTTCCATGAATCCAGACTGAAAAATCAAATGAGTTGGAAATCAATTTTTCTTTCTAACAAAAGAATATTACTTTCTTACTATATTTAAATACAAAACCGATTTTTGAGTTGAAATGACAAAAAAATTGAAATAGACGAAACTATTGTAGTTCTGTATTAATTTGAACTGTTCATTTAGAATTCGGCTCCGAATCAGAACTTTCAAAAAAATATGTATCCCTTACTAGTCTCTAAAACAGTTTTCTTGATATTTTTTATTCATATTTATTTTGTCACATTCAAAATACCATTGTTCCTTTTGTTTCTTCAATAACGAAACAAACAACAGCACTCAAATGACACCCCCTAATTATCGGATTATTAATCCTATTAGCACCATCATATATATCTTCCCAGAAGTATACTTTTTAGTATTCATATTTCAAGTACCCTTGGATTTTTTTTATAGTATCATAAAAATGAGCCGGAGCAGAACCTACCCATGATCTTCCGTGTTGTTTCCAAGATGAGCGAAGTCGAGATTTGATAAAAAGCGATGTATACCGAGCCATATTGATAATCTGATCTCGTAGTTCGAATTTTTGCTGCATTTGTGCCGCAACCAAACCTCCAAATGCAATGAGTCCAATCTACAAAAACATTTTTAAGTATACTGTCTCCTCGATTTAAAAAAAAACATACCAATCTTCCATAATTCATCTGACATGGATCATTTTGATCCCATCCAACAGTTTGTACAACTTCTTGGTATAAAGAAAATGTAACTTTTGGAGATGAGGTAAGTTGTTCGGCAAATAATTCCAATTTAACCTGGTTTCGTTTTTCGAAAATCGCTGCAATTGATCTGAAATTGAGAAAAAATTGAACTTCAGCAAGGAAATGAGATTACAAACCTCATCATTTCGTGTTCTGGTTGTGTTCCGTATGGTAATTCCGGTGCACCAAACCATTCACTTCCATTTTGTCTGATTTTATACATGAAGTAATCCATCTGAAAAAAAAATCAAGTTATCTCTTTTATGAAAAGTTACACATGGATAAATTTTCGATATCAGAATATATAATTTAAAAAAAGCCTCAAATTCGAGATTCTGTTTGATTTTGAAAAAGAGTGTTCGTTTCCAAAATTACTGAAAATTCAAATAATTCCGACTGGGAAACGAAAATCATATTATCAGCGTGCAATAGGTTGTTTTCTGACTTGTGAAAAAAGCAAAATTAGGTGTAAAAAAAAGGAGTTCAACGTTATTTGATTTTATCCATAATTTCAAAAGATGTACATTCGTATGAAGGTTTTTCAATTTTTTAAAGCTTCATAAACTACAGGAGCATGAACACTTTTGAAAACCAATCATCAAAAAAAAACTTACAACGAATCCTTCAATATCTAATCGTTCTTCTTCCCAATCATTGATTTCTTCTTTATGTTTTGCTCCAATAATCGGCTCTCCTATGGACATTCTTCTTGTTGTTGAAGACGTGGCTGGTATTACAAAATCTCTGGATTTTGATGAAACTACGTTCAAAACATTGATTGGATCACATCCTTTCTGGTTCGCCAATAATTCTTTCATTTCGGTCGTCGCCATCGTCCTCCTGAAAAAAAGGAAAATAAATTCTCTCAAACTTAGAAATTCAAATCAAAAATACCTTCTAAAAGTTGTAGTTGTCTGGGACATACTGGAAGAAGCCATATCGATAGTGTCCATCATTTTGTCTCGTGTCATTGACCTAAAATGTTTTATTTTTCATATTTGTTAATATTTTACATAGTGCTACAAGTCTACGAATAATCAACGAACAATACGGAGAAAAACGTGGGGCACCGGAGTGCAGAAAAAAAAGAAAAGAAAAAGAAGTAAAAAGGGCGGGTCGATCGGAAAAAAAGGGCGTGGCCTGTTTAGGCAGCGATCTTCTTGTTCTTGTTTTGGCAAGCGTTGATGACGACGGCGAGGGCGATGACAGCGGAAACGGCAAACACCAAGTATCCACTCTTGTAAACCTGAAAATATACATTTTGATAGATGAATTTTGAATTAAAATTCGATAGAACAATTTTCGACACGCAAATTCAAATTTTTGAAGATATTATGGCTGGCCATAACATGTTTATAGAATTCTTGATTTGATTTTGGTTCAAAAATACTGGAACACCTCCAGTATTTTTGTTTTGAAATCGTTTTATTGAAGATTCGGAAGGATTTTTCGCATGTACTCAAGTTATGGATAATATTCGAATATTTGAAAGGTTTGTAATGATTGATATGGTTTAAAAAGTTTTCTTGATTCCTATTATTTTACGTCAATGATTTTTTAAATTCATTGAATTTTTTGATTCAATTTAAAAATGTTTAAAAGTTTTTGCTTCCATTTTTATTTACATAACTTTTAATTCAATAGCTCATAAATAACTGAACGTGTTTTGAAGTTTATAGTATTTTCCAATTTTGTCAAATTTCAAAAACAATCAAACACTCACCTGTCCGATATTATCAACTCCCTTGGCCAAATCAAATCCTAAGAAACGAATTCCATTCAAAGTGTGGAAAATGATTGGGAAAGCAATGATGTACTTGAAAACAGCAGTGACTGCACATGGCAAGTTCCATCCACGGATGAAATCGACAAAAGTAGTGAAATCAATTGGAAGAACAGCGAAGCCGACACCTCCGACGAGAAGAGTTCCACCCATAACACATCCACTGATTCTATGGAATCCAGACAACTAAAAATCACATGATTCCATGATCTCAAAGGGAGAAAAAGTGACATACCATCCATGTGAGTTGTGGTTGATAGATGGTAAGATGTGGAGAGATTGGGCGGTTCTTGGCGCGTTGTTTCAACAAGTATTCCCATCCGAGCTTTTGGATTGGGGTTTTTGTTTCAGCGGACTGAAAAATATTGTTTAAAATATTGAATTTCTCATGAAAAACTCACTTTTGAAACAACAGATGTTCCAAAACTGCGAGAAATCGAGTTTCTGGCAGCCAATCGGCAAAGGATTGAGCTCGGAATGTTAATCATTCTGTAAATAAAACATTTATAATTTCACCTGAAAATTTAAAATGTTGAAAATTCAAGTTTCAACAACTCAAAAACATTTTTCTTTGAAAATGCACGCAGGAAAAACAAAAAATGCGCCAAGAGGCGGGGCAGATCGCGAAATGCGTCAGTCTTCGATAGAATGGCACAACAATTTTTATTTTTTGATTTTTTTTCTCTTTTCGAGCGAAATTTTTAGATTTATCCTCAAAATAGCTGTTTTCTGAAAATTAAAAAAAAAATGTCAAGACTATCCATAACAGTTTTGATTTATATTTCAGTCTTAAAATGAGTAAAATACCGAGAATCAACGATCCTTGCACGCCTTGGCTCGAAATTCTAGTCAATTTTGGCTTTCAAAACAAGCCTTGTATCCTGGGAAACTGGGCAACGAAGGATTGGAATGCTAGGAAAAATTGGGTGAACGAAGATGGAACTCCGAATGTGGGATTTTTGAAAAACGCCTATGGAACGTCAATTGTCCCGATTTCGGTGAATGAAAAAGATGAGGAAACTACAACTTTTGGAGAATATCTAGAAACTGGGAAATGTGCAAGAAAGTACCTAAAAGATTGGCACTTTCAAAATGAGTAAGGCTATATTTTCGAAAATTTTATTCATGGAACTTACTTCAATTCTGAAATAGATACGGAACATCGATGTACAATCTTCATCCATTTTTCGCCCGAGATTTCGTCAACTGTGAAAATTGGACAAGCGACAAAGAAAACAACCCATTTGGCGACGATTATCGATTCGTTTATTATGGTGCAAGCGGATCATGGTGAGAGATTAAACATCTGGCCTATTACTATTACTATGTAAACATACACAATGCGGCTTTTCTCCTTTTTCTCTTCTTGTTTTTAGCACCCTTTTTAGGACCAAGTTCCATTCGGATGTTGTTTCATCTCACAGTTGGTCAGCTAATATTTGCGGTAGGAAGAAATGGCTAATGGTTCCACAAGGAAATGAGAAACTCTTCTCTTCCTCCTCCAAAAAAGGGTTCATCGAAGACATTCGAGATCGCACAGAGTCATTTGAAACCGCTGGAGTCATTGAGTTTATTCAAGAACCTGGCGAGATTGTATTTGTCCCATCTAACTGGTATCATCAAGTACATAATATGGTAACAAATAGTATATTATGTAATAATAAGGTTTGCAAACAGACCGAGACAATATCAATCAATCATAATTGGGTGAATGCAACGAATTTGAATTTGGTATACGAATTTATTAAAAATCGGAATGAAAATGTTCTTGAAGAGCTGGAAGATTGCAAAGAATTTTATAATCCGGAAGAGTTTAAGGAGCAAGTCGAACTTATTCTTTTCGCCGATGCAAGATTAAACAAAAAGAAGTTTGAAAAACTATGCAAACTAGTTATATCCTCAAGAAAATCCTCATGGACCTGTGAAATTCATAAATCCTCACTGTAAAGACTTTCCCTCTTCTTGAATCTCTGAAATTCTTATTCTTTCTAGGCACCTATGTCTCACCAATCCTCAATGCCACCAAAATATTCTGAAAATCTGTGAATGCTCCACTTCTTTCTGCGAAAAATGTCTCCAATTTATTGAATCTCTTGAATCTTCTGTTGCGTCTTCTTTTCTTGGGTAACTTTTTTCGTTTTTCAAATCTTTATCAAAATAATTTGTTTCCAGAAAACAATGGTGACGCAATCAGAATTGGCGGAGATTTACAAATGTGTGATATCAAATACAAAACTATCGATAGAAATTGATGAAAATGTGATAAAATATGTGAAGATTTTCGGAAAATGTGCTCGAGTTGGATCAAATCTGCCTATTGAACAAGCCGAAATTGATGAAAATGTTAAGAATTATATGAGAAAAGTGATAGAAAATTATGGAAAAGAGGAGAAATCGAATGTTGAATGGTCTATTAATATTGGTAAGCTAGTTTTAAAAAACTCTTGCTTTTCTTCTTCTTCTTCTTCAAAAAAATAAGAATCCAATTTTCAGTGGCCGCGAATTCACATGTTGCCAAAAGTCTTCGACCTGTGATAAATATGAAAATGCCGAATGCGGAAGGAAAAGAGCTGGAATTCGATCTCGACTCATTTGCTCAATTCAGATTACAACTTGCGCAGGCGGTAGCCGCCACAGTTCATAAATAAGCTTAGATTGTTTTGTATATATGAAATTTCACTCATTTTCGAGAAAATTAGATTTCTAGAAATGAAATTTACAAAAAGGACAGAAAATGTTGAAAAAAAATAGTTCATCAACTGGGAATATCGAACTTGGTGAACATGTGACAATTTTCGAAAAATTTGCTCGAGAAGAATTGAATCTGCCTATCGATCAAGCCAAAATTGATGAAAAAATCAAAGTTTTATGAAATATTTCGAATGTTGAATGATGGTAAGAATATCATAAATTCTGAAATTTTGACAAATCCGATCCACTAAAATAGAAGTTTTTGGAGTTCTTCAATCCAAACTAATCATCTAGATGTATTCAGGACAAAAAGTTACCCTATCGTATAGTATACAATCCCATTTTTGTTAGTTTTTCATGGATTTTGGGGCATTTTTTGTATTTTCAGTGTACATTTCAAGACTGCAATTGACGTATTGAAGATATTGTTTGGCAAAACCTTAAAACAGATTTGTTTTCAGCGTGTCAAGATCTACAAAATGATTTATGCCTCGCTGAAAATCCCACATTTTCCTGAAACCGTTCCCTTGTATAAGAAGAACACTGGTTTTTCATTAATTCACCCCAGTTTTCTCCCAAATTGCATCAATTTTTTTTGCACAGCTCCAAAGGAAAAATTATGAAACAACAAATAATTCCGAAAAATGAATTCATTGTCTATATCACATCAATTTCTAGCACTTCTCCTTGTCCTTAGCTCCATGAATATCCAAAGTAACATATGTCATATCATAGGTTCCTCCAATCTTGCTAGCTGGGATCACATATTCCGAAATTCTCTTGCATCCCTGAAAATTACATTTTCAGATTTTTTCAGTCAAAAAAAAAATCAATAAAACTCACAGCCTTCTTAACATTGCAATCATGAGTGATAACAAGATATGGGGCAATCGATGTGACTTCGTCTTCAGTTCCAGTCAATTCAAATTCTCCTTCTTTCGATGAAGTGGTAGCCTTGAGAAGATCATCTGGGTCCACTGAAAATTCCAGAATTAAAAAGATTGGACTTAAATTGGGATAACTCACATGTATCCTTTTCCCACAGCTCAACTTTGGCTGAAATTCTCTTCTTGTTACAGATAGTGGTTCCTTTGACAGTGATTGTCTGTTTTTTGGCTTCGACGATAACGCCGAGAATCAAAATAGAGGATATGACGAGAAAACCGCGCATTTTTGATGGCTACTCTCTTTCTCGTCACGTTTGTTCTTTTATAGTTTTTCGTCAAAATATGGGCGGACCCGGGGAACTTTACACTTTCTTCCGTTTCTCAAACAAAAACAGACAACAAGGTCATTCGATATGACAACAATTTTTAGTTTTTTGAAATGAAATGAATCATAATAAAACATTTTTGTTATAAAAACAACAAAGTGACGAAGGTTTCCATGACGAATTCGAATTCCGTTTCAAAGTTTTGAAAAATAAATCGAAGTTTTGGCTCAAATTTGAAAAACAAGAAGCCATTCGGACTGGGCTAGAGCTAGTTCCAATAAGATTTTCAGCTCAAATGTGCAACTCATTGTTGCTCTAAGCGCCCCTTAAATTCATTTTAAAACACGTGACTTTTTAAAATAATTTCATTTCATTTTCAAAATGATTAAAAATATAACAACGGTTCTAGTTTTGATAGTGATATCTCTTCGATTTTGCGAATCAGATATTCAAACTGTGTTTGTTCGAGGAATTACACTTTGTCAAAATCGAAGAATTGAAGCAGTTGTTGAATTATGGGAGAAGGAAGGTAAGAATTCGCTGCTAAAAATGTCTGAAATTGGCTTCTGGAACCAGTTTCCTAGTATAATCGGACCTTTTTCGCTCCATTGAGAAAAACAATTCGATTTGACTACGGTCTGTGAACATTTTCGTCAAGTTGTGTGTTTGTGTGCAAACACGACAAAAATGCGGCAAATTCACAGCGTCTTAAAAAAATTTCTCGGTGTTTCAAAAAAATTTTGAAAAACTCATAATAATTTTTTTTTAAAATTCCAACTGTCTAGGTGTCTTTAAGATTTATTTTTCAAGAATAATTCATGGCTTACTGTAGTTTCAGCCAATCTCAAATCCAGAATTTTCACGTTTTTCAGTTTCTATAAGTTTTTGATCATTTTTCAAGATTTTTTTTTATTTCCAATGGCTGAAACTGGGATTTTTTAAAAATAATTTTCGGCAAAACTGAGTACAAGATGTTGATCAACGTCCTAAAACCTATCGAAATCATTTTTTCCCCAAATTTACTTTGTTCGTTCGCTGGAACAATTCGACCGGTGAACATCTTTCGAAACCAAAGACTAATTGATATGATAAAAAAATACATGTTTTGTTTCCACGAAAAATGATTTTCAGTGACGAGTGATAACAAATTGCAAGAACTTCGAAGTTCTTTGGAAGGAGATTTTCAAATTAGCGGGCAAGAATCTGAATTGGGATCTATCGATCCGTATCTCAAGATTATACATACGTGTAATCTCAGAACTTTGGTATTTTTTTTTTGTTGAAAATATACTAAAAACAAGGGAGATGTGATCAGGTACTAAAGGACTTTTTATAACATTTGATAGAGTTTTTCATGCTGATCAACATCCCGCTTCTAGATTTTGCGAAGCTCCACGAGCAAAGCTGAAAATCAAGCTAAAAGTTTTCAGTACCAAAAGGTTTTTTTTTTGATATGAAAAAAAACGTTGAGTGCATTTATTTTTCCAAAAACCACAAGCAAAAAATAAGTACAAATTTTGTAACCGCGTGGTGTATGCACACAAATTATTTAAGCCACGCCCCTTTTTTGATTTTTTCAAAATGTTTGTTCGTTTTTTTCAATTTCTCCGAACTTACAATTCGAAAAGATAAAAAAGTAGAAAATGGATTGATTGATTTTTTAACTGTTATTCAGTTTGAAAGGATAAAAGTCATCAAGACAATTTTTCAAACGTTTTTTTTTCAAAAATTATTTATAGAAGCAATAAATAGATATTTTTCTTTTTCTAGGAGTTATTACAATTTAATATATATGATAGATCATATTTGCTTCAAGTTTGATTCATTTTTATACTCGATGACTGCTTTTTTTCAAAATTCAGTGCAAAAATAAAATAAAAAACTGTTTTTTTTATTGAAACTGTGTGCCGCAAAAGTGCACAAATTAAAACCCGCCCACTTTTCTTCGTTGAATTTTTCAAATTTCCGCAGTAGAAAAAAGTGTGTGATTTTGTACTTTTTTTTTGCTTGTGAAAAACTGCGCTCAAACGCTTGCATTCTTTGAAGTTTTATCATTTCAAAAGTGTCTGGAAGGAAAAATTACACAATATCCTATAAAAGTTGGGCTGCTATACCAAAATAGAGGTCCAGAAAAAATAGGGGTCTCTAATTTTTGTTATGGGTCTAAAATATGAAAAATAGAATTCTCTTGAAAAAAAACTTTTTTTCTGGAAAATAATAAGCATTTTCAGAAAAAAGCACACTTTTCGGGAATTTTCGAAACAAACTTTTATCTTTTTATGCTTATAGACTTTCGGGCAAACTATAAATCCTCGATTTTCAGCTTTCCGCGCAGAGTTTCGCTAAAATTAGAAGCGGGATGTTGATCAGCGTGGAAAACTCTGTCGAATGATATAAGTCTGTTAAAAGTACCTAATCTCCTCTCCCTTGTTAAAAAACAAAACAAAATTCATTAACTCATTCAGGGATGTCGTCGAATTTCAATTTTTAATGTTCCAAAACAATTTATCAACAAGGTTTATGACATGAGATTCATCAGTTTGGACTTGGATTTCGGGAAAGATGAAGAATTTTGTGAATAAATGATTGTTTCAGGGGCATTGTTCCTCGTCTTTTTCAGTGTATATATCAAGAGAAATATAAGGAAGTTCATAGATTTGGTCGAGTTGTGTTTGATGGAGAATGTATTCCGATTGTCGCTTGCATTTCTGGCAAAAAAAGCAGTCAGGGTTCCAAATAGAGAGGTCTACAGTAATCCTTACCGGGTCCTTTAAATTACATTGATGTGTAATCTTCAAATAAGGATCAAAATTTATCTCATCTTCAAACCCAAAAATCTCAAATTCTCCCATTTCATTTGACTTATTCGAGGCCAGCAAATCATGTGTTGTAACTAGAAATCACCTACTACAGTAACCACAAGGAAATGCTTACTTGGATCTGATTCGAATAATTGGATATCGGCACGAGTTCTCTCGTTATTACATATTAGTGTTCCTTTAACCAGCGCGGTATATCTCTGTTTTTGAAGGGATTTTTGAATTATTATGGATATTGTTATCATTATGGCTAAAATTGTTGTATATTGCATTTTTTGAAAATATATAAAATGAAAAATAGTTTTTTTTGAAATTTATTTTCATAGTATCACGTATTTTAGACACCTGTTTATTATGAAAAACCCATTTTCAAAGTAAATAATGTCATTATTATTATTATGTATACATATTCCTTTAACATTTTTCGAGTGCGTGCATTATGCATATATTTGTGTGACCAGCCGCGTTGTTGCAATCCCCTTTCAAGTACCGAACACTATACAATTCTCCTTTTGTACTAAATACTTTCGGTTAACTTTTTTGATTGTCACAGTACTTGACAAAGTACTCCAAAAACTATCTTTTTTCAGTTTAGTGTTCAACAATCGTGTGCTTTCTGTGCAATATTTGTTAATAGGATCAATCTTGTTAACACACGCACATCATTCACTACTAACATACGTTTTGCAATTTGAAATTGAATTTGAAACAGTACTGTAGGTGTTGGTAGATGTGTGTGGGTTGGCGTGTGCGTGTTGGCAGAATGGGCGGATCGTTTTTTGAATTGTTTTATTTTTTTTAGGTGGAGGTAAACTTTTTTCACGTTTTCACGTGTTTCTTTATTTTAAATTTAACTTTTTTCAGTTTCAAATATTTTAGAAGACCAGAGACATGTTTTTTTACCAAAAATTCTGCAAAAAACTGTATGATTTTCCGAAAAATCTCGAGAAATTAAAAAAAAATTCAATTTTTTTACTCGAAATTTTTTTTTCGTTCAAAAACTTCTATAAAAAATTCGAAAAATCTCAAAAAAATTAATTTATCATGATAGAATGTGTTTCTTCAACTCGAAATTTAAAATTGATTATATCTGATCACAAAATATCGAAAAAGTTCAAAGATATTTCCATTTTTCAATAGATTTCTCTTTTTTTCTAGGTTTTCCATTGCACTCCTCCTCACCACAATCAGATTTTTGGTCTGTCTGTGTGAAAAGTGACACTATTTCTGTTCCACATTCATTGCTTATCTCAAGAATCGAATCTTTTACCCTCACTTCTCATTCGTTTTTCAACTTTTTTGCGTTACAAATATAAATATATATATCTGTTCAGAAAACGAATACGTGGAATTTCGAAGCGAATCATAACCAGCTGTGAAACAGACGACAACGACAATAATGGCCGACACTCTTAAGTAAGAGTTTCTTTTCGATAACTAACATTCATCTGTTCTATTTTATTCTCTATTCGCACCAGTTTTTTCTCAACTTCCGCTCAATTTTGAGCAGAAAAAGTTGGGTTTGAATTTCAATGCGAGAAAAGATGTTTCCTTTTCTTTTCAAATAAAAGTATAGGGTTTCATTTGACCCCGCGCATTCCCAGAGTTTTTTCTTGAATCCTAGAAAAAATTCCTCGATAGAATAAGAACAATCCAGTTTGATGTTGTAGGCAGATAAATTAAATAACCAACATTTTTTGTGTTTTTTTTTCGAGAGGAAAAAGAACTGTGTGGTTCTATTTACTTTTCTTGTTTTCAAAATTGCACTTTTTCGCTCGCTGCAAAAATGTTTTGTTTCGTTCGCTGTAAATTGTACCAATTTTGTTCGTATTGAACGTTTGTTGAGGACATATAGTTAGTTTTTCCTCATGTTTCGACGATATAATCGTTTATTTTCCACAAAATGTTTCTTAAATTATTTTTTTTTCAGCTCTCACCAAATGGGTCGTAAGCATAATAATCGTCGACACAAAAGCACGGCGTCGGTTGGCGAACGTCGTAATCAACGATCCGTCTCACAATCGAGTTCACCTGCAAATCTACCGAAATTCATCCCGCAAGTTGTGAGTTTCAAATATTTACACAACCAATGTACATATGTCTCCGACTTATCCTCTTGTTTTCCTAAGAAACGTTATAATTATATATAATTTACAGGATGGTCAAAATGCGTTCATTCATTGCATCTCGCGTCTTGGTAAACATGGTCAAGAGTTCACTTGGCATGATCTCCGAAAAGTATATCACAAGGAAACATCGAGAACATTGACTGTTGAAGAAATGAATGCGATTTATGGCACGAAAAATTTGACAAAGTAGGAAATAGAAGATACTGGAAATCTTAAAAAATCGGTTGACAGAAATACTAAATGTATCGAAATTATTGATTTTGTTAATCCGAAGTAGTTTTGTTTGCATAGTTTAACATTATAACAAGTTTAACAAAAAACAATCAAATTTTCAATTTGGCTATGTATCGTTACGAATGTTTGTTTTTGCAGGCGAGACATTTTGGAGCTTGAACCAGTCAAACAAGTGCTTGAATCCATTGATACTATGTTGTGTCGATTCCGTTTGAATATGGAATTCATCAATGCACCACATACGAGAATGCACCACGAAGATTTCAATCTAGCCGATCTGGCGCCCGTCACAGTTTCTGAGCTTGAACAGACTTTCAAGGTAAGTTTTGTTTTCCGATTTTTGACTTTAAAAATTGATGTTTTTTTCAGGATGAGGCTCCAATTGTTGTGTCAACAGATGTCGATGATAAATCGACTGGTCCAACTTCTGATTTGAGCAAATCGGATGTGCTATCACCAACAACACATGGAGAATTGTCGCATCAAGCTTCGCTTCAATCGACTGATGATGAAGGATGGGTTTCTGGAAGAGAAACACGATCCGATAATTCGTCACCACCACTTGAAGAAGTCGAAAATTCCTCGCCAAAATCTGAAGAGAACGAGCAAGATGAAGTTTTTGGAAAACAAGAAAATGTAAGATTGCTTGACATGAAACGATCAAATTGAAGAATATTTTCAGACCACGAGAATTGCTGCTGGAAGTGATGAAATTGATGGAGGTGTTGTGTCCGTGGCGCCGATGATTGACAATTTCCAAAAGGAAACAGATGAGAAATATCGTCCAACAGTTGTTACCACATCAATTGAAGCGGCATTCGATGCGATCAACGAAAACAGTTTTGGATATGCTTCTTCAACTATTGAGCAGAAAACGTGCGTTTAGAACCTATCTGAACAAAAAACATAGATATTTTTACAGAACTGCCTCCACACTTTCAAGTATTCCATCACCTGCTCCACGAAAAGCGAAAAATGATCACGAACAAGAGCCAGAGAGACGGGAGAATATTCAGAAACTTATCGAGAAGTTCGACACACCTGTTAAATTTGTAGAGGTAATCATTTTCCAACACAGCCAAGCAGTTACCTAATCTTGTTTTTTAGATGACACCAGAATCACCGAAATCGATTTATAGTCAAGTTTTGGAGGAGATTGGTGAAGCTGGTCAGAAAATCGAGCAGATTTTCTCATCGCCGACAAAAAAGAAACAGCTGGGAGAAGATGAAAAGGAAGAGATGAGACAAGAATCTCCGAAAGTATTGTTCAGAAACACATCCACATATAGTCAGATTTTGAAACAAGAAGAGCACGATTTGACGAACTTTGCCAATGAGCAAGAAAAACGAGAGGCTGAATTCAGTGTTAAAGAAGTGAGTAACGGATATACATACTACTGTACTTCAAAACAAACTATTATCCTAACATATAGTGATTTGATTGTATTTGAGGGCAAAAAACCAGGCCGAAAAAAAGAAGGAATTTTCAAAGTATAAAAAAACTCATTAGACATTCAGTGAAGTTTCAAATTTCCAATTGCGGTTTGAAAATTTTTGCCTTTGACTTTTTCATTTTTGCGAGTGCAAATTTTCCAATAGAAAATTCGAATGCGGTCTCAAAAAATGAAATCGCTTTTTCCTTTAAAATAATGAGATTATTTGCAGCAAGCTTCGATGTCATCTTTGGATCGAGAATATTTTGAGTCGAAAATGAACATGGATACCAGTTTGTTCGAAGAGGTATGTCTATTTGCTTTTCTCTTTTTCTCATAATTTTATTTCAGCTGGGTGACAATAATTGTGATGGTTTCACACCGCGTGCATCAGTCGATCCATTGGCTGGTTTGAACGGTTTGTTGAAAACGGAACAATCTTTGAGCGATGAAAGTGCTATTGTAAGTATAGTAAAATCAATAAACTCTGAAAAATGTGTATTTTTCTTTAGGTATCAGAAGGACTAGTGACAGTTATCGAACGAGTTGTGCCAAACGAAGAAAAAACGCCAAAAGCAGCAGTGGATAGAAAACGACAAGCTTCAACTGAGGTGAAATTTCGAAAAGAAAAATATTATAAAGTTTTTCAATGTTGATAGTTTTTAGAGCGATGCAGATGTTCCATATTCGCTTTGTAGTGAAGACGAAGGTGAACCGATGACAATGATCGAAATATCGATGAAAGCCACATCATCAGGAAGTAGTCAATCAACTGACGAGAATCTAGATGAGACCCGGAAGAAGAAGGCGGCGAAGACAGTTGTTGTGAATGTTGAATTGGATGCGAATAATCAGCAAAACAAGAATGTCGAAGTGAACACATCGCTAAAGGAACGAATAGCCGCGTTGCAAGCAGCAGTTGCTGGACAGAAAAGCCTTGCTCCGATCGCGAAAACCGATAGTATTGATGAGGATGGAAATGTTGCTGATGTTGTTCATACATTAAATAGAACTCAGGAGTTTGAGACTTCGATTTTGGAAATCAGACCACCAGTCGATGCGGTAAGTGAAAAAAGTAAATAATCCGGAAAAAGTCGTGAAAATATTGTCAAAAATTTAAAGTTTCCAGAAATTTTTAAATAACCAATTCTGCGTGGAATTAAAAAGTGTTATCTGATTAAAAATAACCAAAAGTTCAATCAATAAAATGTTTTATTTTCTGTGACATTTTGCTCTGATAACAGAAACCTCGTTAGAGAAATGAAGAAAATAATCCGTGGCATTGAAATCAAGCAAGTTTTTTTTTTCAGACAAACTCGGACGGTTCCATGCGTGCTCGTCGTCGCCAAGTTCGATTTATGCGTGGATGTTGTGTGGTCTCATAAATCGACGATGCTCAATTTTTCCAAAATGCTCATTTCAATCCACCCATCCCCACACCTCACTGTTTTTTTTTGTTTTTTCTTTCTTCAATATTTCACGTGTCTTTTTGTCTCTTGCATGGTGCTGCTACTTTGATTTTTTTGTCTGTTTTTGTAATTTTCATTCTTTTTCCATTTTTAATCGATAATGTCCCAACGGCGACTCCTCTTTTTTATCCGCCTGAATATTATATCAACTGTTTTGTGAGAAAACAATAACAACAACAATTGTAAATGAAGTTTTATAGTGCTCAACAAAGAAGTACGTCTTCACATGCTTTTTCTGGAGCTTGCTTGTTTTCGATGTCTTTTTTGAACTCCTTCTTCACCTGAAATATGACTTTTTTTGTGATTTCCTGTTGTATATCTTGCAGCTTTGAGTTTTCGCATTCATCACCGACTTTCTTGAGATTCAATGGATTCTGACCAATGACAGAGCCGAAAATCGATTGAGTCGACAAGGCAACGAGCAAGAAAATAACGAGAATTTTGGGAGAAGACGACATTTTGATATTTCTGGTTAGTTTTCGGGTATTTATTTGAACTCTTATCACTTCATGAACTAGTCTATTTTTTTCTAGACAACGGGTTATATCAGTTTCATGCATAACGTTTTTTGGAAATAAATTTTGAGTACTAACTTTAAAGTTTTTCTAGAAGCCCCCCGAGGTGTTCGCATATGTAGAGACAGATTAGGACGAAAATTCTACCTCAATATGATTATTAGGTGTAGCCAATAGATTATAGACTGGTTTAGTTGTTGTGTTTTCGAATCATTTTTTAAAGTGGAATGATTTATTCAATAATTGGCTCATTGATCAATTGTTGGCTGCGATTGAGATGTTAATCGGACGACCATGCTCTTCAGGAATGTGCTACCGTGTTTCGATAAGCTTGTCTAGACGTTTCTTCATCACGCAGTTGGACCACATTAAAATCGCAGACAATGCCATCAGACTATAGCAAGCACAAGTGGCCAATGTATATAACTCTTGACAAATTGACACAGCCATCAGGCATTCTGGTGTTTCCACCTGAAATAAATATTTGTAATTATTGAAATAATTTTTTTAAAAACCTCACTTTCTGTTTTGGTTTCATTTCTTCTTGTTCTTTCTTCTCATTTTCTTCGACCGATTTGTCTTGAAAAACGCACTGATCTACAGTAACTGGAGTTACGAACAAATCGTTGAGATTAGCATCCAATTGAGGTTCTGGAGCAGGTGTTGGATTATTGATTGATGTTGTCTCTGTCGCCGAATCGACTTTAACTGGGGGAGGTTGAGCTCCAGGTTCGTTGACCCTTTTGACGATTCAAAGATTGTGATTATTACCATGTCCAATCACATCGCGCGGTTGTGAAACCGGAAGATATTCAGACGCCGACACAGTGAACGCGAACGCAAACAACTGAAAAAAAACAATATTTAAAATATCCATGATTATCTAAAGAAAATTTGCAAAACATGGTCTGTATTTTTTTTTTTGAACGAACTTTGATCAAAAGTGATATTGATTGTTTTCTCATTCTGTATATTTTTCCTTTAAAATTTTTAGTACTAAAAATGAGAAATTTTCGTTTAAAAATCAAGAGTTTTTTGTCCGAAAACTGAAGAGTTTTAAATTGTTTGCAATAATAAACTGCGTAAAAACACAGACCATGTTAAAACAAATATTGAAATGAATCAGAACTTTTAAAAAACTTACGAACAAAAAGAGGATTCTCATTTGTTGGGAAGATTCAAATGCGTATATAGCAAACTGATTACAATGAGCGGGGAGATAGTGTTAACAACACAAAAATAGGAAATATAGCGGGGAGAATGGGGGGTAGATCAAATATAGATATGTGATCTAAACAACTAGTAACTTTATGGGTCTACGATCCCAACATCTCCCTTACTACTGTATAAAGTAGGTTGTAATTGATGTCTGGCGGCATTGATGGCAAGTTGAACACTGATAGCAAGTGATCCGGCGTTGTGGACTGAACTCTGCGGCGTGACTGGTTGCCATAAAAATGAAAACGCCTAATATCTTAAAGGCTGTGTGAAAAAAGAGGGGGGGGGTGAGTTTGGTTTTGTGTATTAATATGTATGTCTTTTCTGAAAGTATATATGTCTTTTCTGATTTCTGACATTTTTACATACCTTAAAATAGTTTCAAAAAAAGAAAAGAAAAGAGCGTGCAAAGTTACCTATGTACTCATATTTTCATTAATTAATATGCAAAATGTGAAAAATACGGTTAAGATGAAAAAAGAAAAAAATTTCCTCATTTTCAAGAACACACAATCATACGGTTGTGTGTTTGTGTATGCGTGTGAGTGCATTTTTGGTGGTTGTTTTCCCCAATGAAGAATTCTTCATTCCTGCTATATTTTGCAAGAAGAACACTGTTATATGGGTAACTTTTGACGCTCTTTCCGATGAACCAGTTGTTTTCACGCGAAAATTGAAAAGAACAACGATATAGAGTGTTATATGACTATGAAATTGAATGTTTTTTCAAGCTCAAAACTCGAAAAGATAGTACCCGGCGATTTTTTTTGAAACTATTTTAAAGTATATAAAAATGTCCAAATAATTGCTTAAAACAGGTTAGAAGCCGCGCAAATTTTTCCTAAGGGTTGAAAATTAAGTTTTTCGAGTTTCTGGAAAGCCGTTTTTTACTTAGGAGAAGAGATCCAATTTTGGTCTAAATATAAAAAATGTGGTCCTCATGATGCTCGTGAAAATGGTTTTTAGATTTTGTAAAAATATTCACGGAGAGCAAAGTTATGGTCACTTGAAGATTTCGCATGGTGTGTCTTCACCCCCCCGCACCACAAACACGAAATGTTTTTTTGGCAAATAAAGCGGTTGCTAACAATGGTCATATATTGTACTTTCACCAAAAAAAATTTCAGGCCGATTGGTGACTATCAATTTTTCTTTGGATGAGGCCTTTTTCATTCTTACAAAAAGACTCTCTTAAAAAAGTCAACGTTTTGAAGTGAACATTCAAATATTTATATTTTCACTTTGAACCCAAATACAGTCGATTGTGTCTGCCCAATGAGTCACCACAAAGTTAATTGTTGAAGGAAAAAAAAAAACAATGATTCAGTTAGAAAAATAATCGATTATTCATGTGCAGTTCGTAATTTTGCAAGCTTGACGAAATTTCAGCCATCTGTAGAACACTATTTTTGGAAAACCCAAAAGTTTTCGACATCTTCATTTAGCCGCATGATGTAAGCTTGGAAGTTTTAAAAATTGTCAGATTTTGCTCCAAATGATTGAATGTTGACTGAAAATGCTATTTTATGATTTTTGTCATCGACAACACGATTGTTCGATGATATTCGAATGATTACAGCCTTTTGCCCGTTTTCTAACACTTCAAAATCGCCACATCAACTCCGGCTTATGTATATCCACCCGCTCAACACCTACAACAACTCCTGTCAATCAACAAAGTCCATATCAATCCGAGGAACGACCAAACGCGAAGAAAAACAACAATCGGAGAAGAAAAACAATCTTTCAAATTGCCTCTCATCGAAAAACACACATTTGAATTGCCGCTTGCCGCGTTGTCGCCACGAGACCACACACAAGGACGCATACACAAAATAATTCTCCGCATCTTTTTTCTTTTTTCCTTTTTTTTTGGGCCTCATTCTTGTTTGTTCGTTGGTCCGTTGCTGCGGTTTTCGACTTTTTATTCCTTCTATTGGTTGTTGTTTTTTGTCCCGTCAATTGGGAATACATAAAAGTTGTTATTCGACGTGTTTTGTTTGGATTTGGAACGCTTCCTGCCGCTACTTCAATCCGTCCGTCTGTTAGTCGCCTATCAAAGGAAAAATGTAAGTACTTTCACACTGGTCTCCATAAATCTATCCTAAAATTACTCAAAATATTCTCATCAATTTTAATATGGTGCATCGACCGGGAAACGAACCCGGGCCGCCCGCGTGGCAGGCGAGCGTTCTACCACTGAACCACCGATGCGTTTAATTACCCAAGTTTGAGATGACTTCTCTCACTCTGGTAAAACGCATTAGGCCGCACAATGTTCGCAATTCTACACCTCATTAAGATGAATTTGCTGGACCCATCCTCGCGGAACTGTTGCAAGACCAATTCGATCGACTTTTCGAATATTCGAGAGCCTCGTACTCATTTGAGCTTCACAAAGAATCCTTTCTGAAGTTTGAACGCACCATCGAACATGTCAACACTGTCAATGAAAAACTCAACAACCCACTCCTATATCAGGCAATCAACAACGTCAACGAACGTCTTCGCCCGTATTTCACAGTCACAGCTACACCGTTAAACACACTTGCTGATGTACCTTTCGAGCGTAACTCGACTGCCGGATATGGATACATCGGACGCAAAGCCGACAATTTGCAAAATGCAATTCGAAAAGCAACCGCCGCTTACTGTGCACACCGTGACCATCTCTATCGACACCACGAACACACACCTTCTTTGGCCTTTGCTCGCAACCATCTAACATATCGACCAGAACAAAAACTGCGTCATATCTTTGGTCTGCCCTTTCATCAAATCATCTTGGAAGGAACCGTTGCTGCTAAAATCATTGCAAATGTCAAACAAAGCGATTGTCCAATCTTCTTAGGACACATAATTTTTAAATCTTTGCCACCATCTGTATTTCTTAATGATATTAAACATCTTGTTTATTATTGTCTAGATTTTTCTGGATTTGATAGATCTATTCATCCATTCTTTATCAAGCTATTTTTCTCTTTGTTACACACCACTGTCACTTTCGACTTTTAATATGGTGCATCGATTAAATAAGGTCAAAAGTTGCATAGTTTTGAACATCGCGTGAATCGACATCTGAAAATATAAAAATAGGTTGGAAATTAAGGGAATTGGTATACAGTACCGTCCAAAAAGATATACAATTTCATATTTTTCACTATAATTATGCTGGGAATTGTCCAATCGTCCCCAATTTTTTTTCTGGGTTTTCAGGGGTCGTCTACAAGACTCTGAAATTTTCAGATTTTGATTTGACGAGCTACACGTGGCATGAATACGTGGAACGTGTTTTTCGTAAAAGAACAGTTTTCATATTTTTTTGTTTACTAGCCACTTTTTCCATTTTTTGGGTGAAATATCATGATATTTTTGAAAATAAAGTCAGTGATGGTCTATTGAAACAAAATCCATCCCTCAACTTGGATTGAAATCAGCTTTTAGCAGTCAGAATATGGCCATATCTCAATACCCTGTCCAGAAATCCTTATTCATCAGTTCGCGCACTTTTGAAGAATGAAATCGGACTAGAATTCTCTGAAAATTAAAGAAAAACATGACCATCAGTCATAGAAACAATGCCAAGTAGTAATAATCATGTATCCATACTTTGAAGTACATAAATCATTTGAAATATGAAGGGGCCTTACACACTGAAAGTGAGTTTACCTTCTATAACCGGTTGAATCTTGATGATTATGAGCTCCAGATGATCACCGATTTTTCTGAGCATTGTCTACAACCATATAAACGTTTTTCATATGATCGAGCGGTGGACAGTCTCAGAAGAGATGGTAGGCAGTGATACTTGTGTAAGGTGTGTAAGGCCTCTTCATATTTCAAATGATTTATGTACTTCAAAGTGTGGATACATGATACATGATTACTTTTCATTGTTTCTATGACTGATGGTCATGTTTTTCTTTAATTTTCAGAGAATTCTAGTCCGATTTCATTCTTCAAAAGTGCGCGAACTGATGAATAAGGATTTCTGGACAGGGTATTGAGATATGGCCATATTCCCATCACTGACTTTATTTTCAAAAATATCATGATATTTCACCCAAAAAATGGAAAAAGTGGCTAGTAAACAAAAAAATATGAAAACTGTTCTTTTACGAAAAACACGTTCCACGTATTCATGCCACGTGTAGCTCGTCAAATCAAAATCTGAAAATTTCAGAGTCTTGTAGACGACCCCTGAAAACCCAGAAAAAAAATTGGGGACGATTGGACAATTCCCAGCATAATTATAGTGAAAAATATGAAATTGTATATCTTTTTGGACGGTACTGTATACCAATTCCCTTAATTTCCAACCTATTTTTATATTTTCAGATGTCGATTCACGCGATGTTCAAAACTATGCAACAAAAAAGCAAAGGCATCAAAAAACTATATTTATTCTTTAATATTTGTCGCATATCATGAGAATGATATAGACATTGGCATTGGGCACACCAAATATGAAGACTATCAATATCTTGAAAATATATTGACTTTCAAGAAGGAGAATGAGAAAAAATGGGTGACATGGTTAGATTGATCCCCTCGGTTGGGGATAGTGAGATATTTGGCCAACCTGATTTTAAATAAATATCTTCAGTGTTTCGAGAGGCAAGAAACTGTGGAGAGAAGAATTGGACGATTCGATAGACTTGGTTCAATCATCTGCTGAATACTTCAGAAAACTGTTACAAGTTCATCAAAATCAAACCAAACACTTGTGTTTTTTCGGAAATATATTCACAACTAAATTGAAGGATTATGATTTTGGAATCGAGAATTTGGCAAGTCTAGAAATACTAAGCATAAACGGCAATTTGAATGTTCTCCTATATTCATCAAAGTTACGACGTCCATTAAAGAGATTTGCTATAACTGGAAGTGTGTATTGAAAACTTAACCAAGTGGCAACAGGTTTACTGACGTCGAATTCTTATCAATTATTTTCGATACTTTCAGTTATATCATGTTCGAGATAACTTAGTAATTTGTGAAATCAAACTTACAAATCAACAATTTCTACGAACATCAGCATCATTTGTTTATATCCATATCGGTTATTTGACTGAACTCTATATTTTCAATTTTATTCGATCATGGCAAAATGGACATTATTTTATCTAACGGAGGAATTTTAATCATTTTTTAGGTCACGCTAAATGATTTTTTCCACGTTTTTCTGCTCATTTCATATTGAAAAACCTGAACTTTTCATTTTCAAAAAATGAAGTTTGAAAACAAATTCGATTAAAAATTTAAAATGTAAACTCAGGAATCGAAACTTATCTTAATTTCGTATAATTTTTTCAACTTCAAAATTTTTATTTCGATTTTTTAGAGTAAAACGTCTAACTTTTCGCAGAGACTTCGACAGATTTTGAAAATTTTTATTGAATTTTCAAGTTTTGATTTGTCGCATCAAACATGATACTTTTCTGTATTTCAATTTTTGGGACAAACTTTGAATATTCAAAAGCAACATTTTTGAAACCCAGTTTTCTTGATTCCTCAGAACTCTACATTTTTAAAACTGCAAAATAATCAAAAATTATGGACTGCGAATTTGCGTTATAAACTTTTTTTGAATCTGCACACACCGAAATTGTTGTTTTTTTTTTGTTTTTTGTGAAACATGTATTTATCTCGAAGTCTGAAAAAATTCTGAAAAAAACTCTTTCGTTCCAAATCGAAATTGCGATTCCCATTCATCGGGTGAACAGTTTCGAGAAATGAAATAACCGCAGAAAAATGTGTACGTGTTCACGTTGCCCTAGAAAAAATACAGGAAATCGAATAAAATCGTCATCTTAAAAAAAATGATTAAAATTCCTCCGTTATTTAAATTATCCTGCAAAATGGAACTATTGGGAAGTGTTGTGTCATTCCAGTAATGCACAATAATATTATTCATTATCCCGCCAACGTGAACTACCTGGTACATATGTGTCACTGTCTTATCAAGATGACCTTACGAGTATAAAAGAAGCCTCCAAAGTAGTAGCCTCAGTTCAGTATAGTATTCTAATAAAGTCTTCCTACCAAGCGGTGTTATTTTGTTTACTAGTATTCCTAGTACTTCTACGGCTACCTAATACCTATTACATATTACAACCTATCAAGGCTGTAACAGGAAGGATGTGAGAATCTATGAATGGAACTATTTAAAAGAAACAAATTTTGATATACCCAAACTATTCCGACTTCTGGGAATAGAATTAGACGATAATGATATAAGTAGTTAGTAGTAATAATAAAATAGTTATTTAGTAGTACCATATTTTTTGAAATTTAAAATGAATGTTCGTCGAATTATCGATTTTCTCTAACGTTTTTTTCATTTTTCAATCTATTATAGGTCAGTCCTTTTTTTTTTTTAAAGTTCAGCATCGTTTCTTTTTCTTCTTGTGAAACTTATCACGAAATCAATGATAAGCCAAAAAAAAAATATAAAGACCACGAGGAGATTAAAAAATGGAATGGTTTATGAAAGGTGATAAGAACCAACAATAAATACCCGAAAACGAACCAGAAAAATATCAAAATGTCGTCTTCTCCGAAAATTGTCACCATTCTCTTGCTCGTTGCCTTGTCGACTCAATCGATTTTCGGCGCTGTCATTGGTCAGAATCCATTGAATCTCAAGAAACATCATGGAGCAATGTGTGATGTGTGCAAAGCGCTTGTCGAGGTGAGTGAGCTCTTCTGATTTGTGCTCTTTCAACATCTCGTAATTGAAGGGTGGAGAGAAAGTCGGTGATGATGATCTTGATGCATGGCTCGATGTGAACATTGGAACTCTTTGCTGGACAATGCTTCTTCCAATTCATCATGAATGCGAAAAGGAACTCAAAGCTGTAAGATATATACAAAAACAAAGAATATATAGTTTCAAAACAAAAAAAATCATAATTTCAGGTGAAGAAGGAGCTCAAAAAAGACATCGAAAACAAGGAAGCTCCAGAAAAAGCATGTGAAGACGTAGATCTTTGTTGAGCACTATAAAACTTCATTTACAATTGTTGTCCGCAACTAAACTTTCCTGAAAGAAAAATATTTGTTTTGTTACTGTGGGTTTTATTAATCTATTAAAATGATTTTTTTTTTCAAAAATTGGTTATAAACTAAAAAAAACATTACACTGACCTAAAATCATATCTAAAAACTACCGTATTGGTTTAAAGGAACACGCGATTTTTTGCAGGAAGTTTTATATTTTCAGCACTAAATATTTCCAGAAAACACTTTTGATTAGAAGATACCAATGTGCTTTGGGTTTTCTGACTCGTAGAATCCGATTTTGCTATCAAAAAATAAGCTGAAAATACCATTCAGTCCGAGAAAATGTCACATTATCAATAGAGCGCGTATTACTGATTGAATTTTGGCTTATACGTTGACCTGAAACTATGTCAAAAAACTACCGTATTGGTTTAAAGGGACAAGGCGATTTTTGGAGCAGGAAATTTTGCAGTGATGTACATTAAGCCTATAAATTACATAAAAATCAAAAAATAAATTCAATTTTTTTCAAATTTTGATTGACACAAAAAAAAATATTTTTTGTTTCTAATTATTTTCTTTTTTTTTTACCTCAAATTTCCCAGTGGCCTGAAACGATCCCAAAACTCGCCTTTTTTGTTCATTTATCAACTAAAACTGCCAAAATCAAAAATAATAAACACAACATTTCATACTTTTATTCATCATACGCGTTGTGTGGCAAAATTTGGGGGGAAAACAGCATAATTTTTTGGTTTTTTTTCTTGGGTTGAGATAAAAAAAATATAGTGGCAACAGATATATATATATATATATATATATTAAAAGGGGAGGAACCATCTATTGATTGGAGGAGGACAAAACGGGGAGAGACCACATTATCGATCGATTTTTCATCTTCCGTACATGCCTGGAAAGTGTGGATATTGTTTTTGAGAAAAAATATTCGAACGTCTTTTTCGCTGGCTTACAGTATGCTTACAGTATACAGTTCGCTTCGAGATATTTTTTAAAAATGGTTGTTCCCTGAGACAGAATTAAAGGCGCATAACAAGCATACTGTAGCCAAAAATAGGTTGTGCACCTTTAATTTTTCCTTTGTTTGTTTCAAGGAACAACCTTTTTCAAAAAATATCTCGGAGCGAACAAAAAGCATACTGTATTTCGAAGCCAAGTTTTTTTGCTCATGTTGCTCTTTTTGCTTTTTTGCTCATCGTCGTCCGAGACATAATAAATAAAAAAATGGTTGAGAATTTGGTACCAAAGGTTTTCGGGTACGCCAAACATTATGGTGATGTTCATTTTTCACCAAAAAGAGCTGCACCTGAGTTTTCACATATTTTAGGTCCGAAATTGAGTGACCCAAATTTCGATGAAATTTTAAGACAAAGGGTATTTGAGTATGGCGAACGTTATGGGGATTTTTTTTTGAATCAAAATAGGGTTAAACTCTACAAATGCGAGTGAAACTCTATTTTGATTCAAAATGAACATCACCATGACGTTTGCCATACTCAAATACCCTTTGTCTGAAAATTTCATCGAAATCTGGGCCACTCAATTTTGGACCTAAAATTGGGGAAAACTCAGGCGCAGCTCTTTTTGGTGAAAACCAACATCGCCAACATGTTTGGCGTACCCGAAAACCTTCAGTACCAAAACCATTTTTTGTTTTTTTTACCTCCAGAGAATGGTACCATTGCTCTTCGTTGAGCTGTATGTATTTGTGGTTTGTCGCCAATTTGGACCGATCTTTTTCCATACATTCCACCCGAAAATGGTCGAACAATACCGCCCGATCTTTTACCATACATGCCACCATTAAAAGGAACCGCCCGTTTGATGTTGTATATATCTGAAAAAAAAGTACTTTTTTGTTGTGTATGTAATTATGTGTTTATGTGGCCTAGAGTGTTCTCGAATTTCCTTTTTTTTGGCCGGAAATTGGCTGGGAAATTGATAGTTTTCATTTTATTTAGCCTTGTTCTTTGTGTTTTTTTAAATTTTTCTTTAGAAAATGCGGAGGAGTAAGGGGGGACAAGTTCAAAATTGATTAAAAAATACGCTTCACTAATTTTTCGCTAGGCTTAGGTTAGTAGTTCGTGTTTTCGCCAGTGACGCATTGAGAATTTATTCGCGCTTCGTTGAAAAAAGATTTTGCATTTTTAAGAGTACACTATATAGTGGATATTACACTGAAAGATCACGGCAGTTTTGCAGAGAGGAATGGCAATGTTGCCGATGTACAAAGAATAATACAATCGGCAATCTTGCTCCAAATATGCCAAGGTAAAACGGCAATTTAGCTTACTCAAAAAGAACACGAATATTAGTGCATCTCTGCGACACTCAATTGGGCAATGTTGCCGATGTGAACAGGGTAGTATAGTGGCTGAATATCGGCAAGGTTGCTTAAACTATGTCGGGAGAAAAGGGCAACTTTTCAGCCATCTAATTCTATCTTGAAAAGGTTGAAGTAGTGGGTGGATATCAGCAAGATTGCCTATACTGTGCCAAGAGAAGTGGCAATATTGCCGATATAAAAATTGAACTGTTTTTAGTGAATATTGGCAATATTGCGACTCTCAATTGAGCAATGTTGCCGATTTGAAAACAGCACAATATTGGATGAATATTGGCAATTTTGCTGAAACTGTGCCCGGGAAAAGTTCCAGCAGTTTTGTCGATTTACAAAGAGCACTATTATCAATGGTTTATCGGCAATAATGCGACCTTTAATTGGGCAATTTTGCCGATTTGGAAACATGAATGGATATCGGCAAAGTTGCTCAAAATGTGCTAAACTCGAAACTTGGCTCAAATATTGGGGAGAACACGGCGACTTCGCTCTTTCCCTGCGGAACCTGTGAATTCCTATGCTAATTTTGTCAAAAACCCTTTTTTTTAGGCCTGTTTTGTAGCAATCCGAAAATGCTCCAAAATACCCTATATTGTCTCCTTTAAGCTTGAGAATTGGTCTTTTTTTTCATTTGGGGTCCATTTTTTTCTGGAAGATTACTGTAGTTTCAGACTATAATTCTATTTCAGAAAAAAACGGGAACTACAGTAACCCAATGGTAGGGTTCTAAAATATGTACTCTAGAATAAAGTAGAAATTATCAAAAGTACAGTACCTCGGTTAAAATGCGCTCCATTTAAAATTTGAGTTTTTTACCCTTTCCAAATCGAGAATTTCTTGAACTTCGAGAACCCTAAAAACTACAGTAACCCGAACAAATTCTTTCAGAGAAATACGAAAGTACAGTAACCCATTAGGAACTCCTTGAATTTCAGAAGAAAATTTTACTGGTTTTCAAAAATTTGTAATTTTTAAAATAAAAAAAAATTTATTTGTTTTTTTTTTCGCAAACTAACCTTTTGGATAGGTCTCTTCTTCGCTTGTAAATCTCTCTAAATCAGGCACTGGCACCAGAACAAAAACTCGATTCACACCATTATTATCATCTGAAAAAATCCGATTCTCAAAAAAATATTCGGTATTTTTTGGGAGGAGACTTACATTCTTCTGCTGTTGGATATGCGAATGAAGTTGAGAAAGCGATAGCCAATAAAAGTAGAATATAACACCACATATCTCGCCCTTTTTTGTTACCTGCAAAAAAACTAAAATCAAAATCAAAGTGAGATGACTGGAAAAAACACTGAAAATAAGTGATGTAAGCGGTGGAGAGGAAAACGAGAAGGGGGCGTGGTCTAACCACCTGGAAACAAGGAAGATGCGCAACAAAAAAAAACATCGAGAGAAGAAAAAGGGAAAGAGCATGATAATTGGGGCAAATGACAGAAAATTGGTGTTGTTTTGGAAGAAAAAAGATTTTGTTGGATGGGGGAATCGATCCCTCCCCTCTCAAGTGTTAGGCACGCGCGCTAACCAATACACTAGACAGGACATGTTGTGTGCAGCGCTGCACTGCCTATATAAAAGTGTTGAAAATGATGAAATTTGAGAGCGGGGGTGGATGAGTCAGAAATAACTAGAGGTTCTGACGATTATTTATTCGAAAATGGAAAAAATAAACAAAATATGAATAATTTAATCGTTGATACCTTTCATTTGGATTATTCAAACCTGAAAAAATAAAAAAAATAAAAATTTTCAGACGAATGCCTGAAAATTTATGAATAACACTATATTTACACGGACGGACACGATTTTTAATTCTCTAAACGGAAAAAAATATAAAATCAAAAATTCTGGTATCCAAGGACCTCACGATTAGCATTTTTATAACATTTTTGTGCAAAAATTCGGAAAAAACGGATTCCAATTAATATGAGATGCGTGTTCATATATGAAAGAGCATAAAAACGGCGAGTTTCAGCATGGAAAAAGGGTCTGGAATTATTGAGAAGGTCGAAAAATTGGAAGATATATGACGAACATTGTTTTTGAAGGAAGAAGAAGAAGAAGAAAAACGAGGGTTATAAAATTGGAGAAATTTATGGTGGAAAATTAAAATTTTTGTACTACTAATATGCATATTTGTACGAAAAATTTATGGGTTTGTGTTATTTTTTGTGAATTATTGGAGACAATTTTGAAGATTTGATTTAGAATTTTCTTTTTTGTAATAGGATTTGTTTGTCCTAGGGGTGTTTCCATTTTCACATTTCACAACTGAAACTTTCAACATATAAGATTGACTTGGAAAAAATCGTTATTCAAAGTTTTTACCATTTTACATCAACTATCCTAATTTAACAGCAGTCCCTCTCCATTTCACAGCAGTCCCTATCAATTTCACAGCAGTCCCTCTCCATTTCACAGCAGTCCCTCTCCATTTCACAGCAGTCCCTCCCCATTTCACAGCAGTCCCTCTCCATTTCACAGCAGTCCCTCTCAATTTCACAGCAGTCCCTCTCAATTTCACAGCAGTCCCTCTCAATTTCACAGCAGTCCCTCTCAATTTCACAGCAGTCCCTCTCAATTTCACAGCAGTCCCTCTCAATTTCACAGCAGTCCCTCTCAATTTCACAGCAGTCCCTCTCAATTTCACAGCAGTCCCTCTCAATTTCAGAAGAAAGAACAGGTTCAGAAAATCTGAAGTTTATCTGAAGAAACACTTGGTAAAAACGACTTCTCGGAAAATAACAAAAATGCATCTGAAAATTTCAGCAAATGCTAAAATTGTGCGGATCAGACTGGATACAAAATATTGTCATTTTCTCAAGAAAAATCTGGAACAAAAAAGTATACGTTTAAGATTTCTGCCCTTTTTTCGATGTTTTCTTCTGTCGATTGTTTATTTATGAAAACTTGGCGGGAAAATAGGAAAAATAGGAATTTAAGACAACACCGGAAACTCGATGTTTTCGAAGTTGTTCGAAAAAAAAACAAAAGATTCTGAAAACTTGCAAAAATAAAATAACAGGGAAAAGGCATATTCATCACTCTATTATGCTTTTTTTGATCTACTTGCAGGTCCAAAATAAGAAAAATAGAAGAAGAAGAAGAAGAAAAGAGATTCTGAATAATGGTATAATCCTGGAAAACTACAAAGAACAATTTTGTTGATTATTTACTTGAACAACAATAACATTAGAAACAAAACAATGTGACGTAATATATGATTTTGATTCAACGTAGGAAGGACCAAATTTGGTCTCTTGAAAAATAGGTCACTTTTTTCCCTTATTTACTATAATGGATCAAGGCAGAAAATTTGTTTGTTGTTTGTCTGAAGGTACCTAATCTTGGAATTTCTCTGTGTTTCATGGAATCGCCTGATTAAAAAATACTAGGTCTGACCTAAACCTTCTACACGTCGTGTCAGCGCAATGAAAAACAGCAATCTGCGAGGTTGAGAGAGACACAGAGAAAAACTCTCCGAGAGAACTACAACAGTGAAATTTTCCATGGCCGACTGGTTAACGGGCATGTCTTTGAATCGAACGACGGCGCCGAGCTCTGGTTCGATTCCCCCACGCGCCAAAACTTTTTTTATTATTTTTCTTTTTCCAAATTACATTTTACTAAATGGGAAGATACTAAAAATTACACTTTCGCAAATATTTTGAATACATTTTTGAGTTTCGAAAACACATTAAACTGTAATTTGAAAAAAAAAGAAAAAATAATAAAAAAGTTTTGGCGCGTGGAGGAATCGAACCAGAGCTCGGCACCGTCGTTCGATTCAAAGGCACGCCCGTTAACCAGTCGGCTATGGAAATTTTCACTGTTGTACTTCTCTCGAAGAACTTTTCTCTGCGTCTCTCTCAATCTCGTCAATTGCATGCTGACATGACGTGCTATTATGTATCTTCTTGGCTCAAAAAACGGTGTTGTGAAAAAGTTTTTAAAGCAGACTCCCTAGAAGTCTTCGGGAGTTCCAGGAACAATAAAATTGAGAGGGACTGCTGTGAAATTGATAGGGACTGCTGTGAAATGGAGAGGGACTGCTGTGAAATTGAGAGGGACTGCTGTGAAATTAGGATAGTTGATGTAAAATGGTAAAAACTTTGAATAACGATTTTTTCCAAGTCAAGCTTTTATGTTGAAAGTTTCAGTCAATTCAAAACATTTGCTATTGAAAGTAACATATTTGTAATAGAACTGTGCACATGGAAAATAAAAATCTGAATTTCTCATGAAAAAAATCAATTTCACGGCTCACAGTTCTACAAATCTATTTTAGTTCACAATTTTTTGCAGATTATGACAAATTATTTTCAGAAGATCATTTTCTACATCATAAATACAATTATGACCATGTATTCAGATCAAAAATGATACAAATTTAACATTTATATGTACTTCTGATTTTTTGTTGAGAAACGTTTTTTGCAGAGGTTTCAGATTCTGCTGAAAGGGGAAAAGTTTGAAAAATTAGGAAAATAATGAAATTACAAACAAAAAAACAAGACATTTTGCAAATTTGATTTTTCCTTGGGCACAACCAAAAAAAAAACAAAATGAATTTTTTCTTTTTTTTTGAAAAAAAAGAAAAAGGAAGAAACATGTGATTTTAGGGAGCTCGAAATGAGCTCAGATGGAGTCCAAAATGAGCTCTACGTTGATGTCAATTAAAATATGAACAATGATAATTGAAGTTACCCTCTGACGCGCCAATGAAAATGACGAAAAAAGTTTGGAGGATGACATTCCAAATGAATTGGTAATTTGAGAGATGATGGATCCCTTAACTCGCAGGTTTTTGATCAAAAAGAAGAAGAATAAGAGGAGTCAGTCACATATGTATGTATAGAGAAAGAACTGAAAATGTACATATATTTGTAATTTATTATTCGTTTTTAAGTTGATTAGAAGAAGAGAAGAGGATGAGTGGGTGGCAAGTGAATAAAAGGAAAAAATGAGGGGAATATGGGTATGAATAGGGCAGTTATTGAATAAAATGATGGAGGAAGATATGTATGTATATAGACAAGCACAGTCTGACTATCTCTTGGGTCCAAAGTACTTTCTATTAAAATATGATTTTGTTTTATTGAACTCTTTTATTTAATTGGAGGAAGATAGAAATAGCTCGTATGGAGTTCTTCTTTTGAGTGGTCAACGAGCTCTGAAATAATCTTCACAAGCAGAGCCCGTTCCAGAAATTGGTTCTAGACTGTGGATTTTTTGACGGGACCTAAGTCATTCGATAGATTTTTGGACGCTGATCAACATCATGTTGTTGATTTTTGCGAGACGAGATTTCTAATTCTAAAAGTTCAGCTCCAATGTTTTCAGGTGAGAAAACGTGTTTGAAAGCGATTTTGAGGGCTTTTACGGGCCCAACTATAGGGTGATGAAATATGAAAAATAGTCTTGGAAAAATTTAAACTTTCTGAAAGTGATGATATTTTTCAATTTTTGCAAAACAAACTGTCTATATATATTCAGGACAAAAGTTACCCTATAGTATAGTATACCATTCCATTTTTGTTAGTTTTTGGTTTTTCATTGTCTCACAAACATTTAAAAATTTCAGCGTCCAAAAACAAATCGAATGATGTACGTGCTTTCGAAAAACTCTAAAAAGGGAGTGGTGTGACGAAAATGTAGGGTTTCTCAATGAGAACTATATAGTCTTATAGAGCTCGAGACGGCGGTTCCGATGCTGCTTTCAATTTTTGCCAACTACCTATTTGAGTACCAAAAAAGTGCCCCCAAAGTTTTTGCTTCGAAATAGTCTATGACAAAAAAGGCTGATGTAAATGTCTCCTCAGTAGCTCAGTGGTGAGCGCCTCTTGTTGAAGTATGACTGGTGTCAAAAATTATTTGCTTCCAAAATTTTTTATATCTCACTTGTCAAATTTTAATTTTTTAAAACATTTTATTCACTTGCTTTTTTTTCTCATTTCCATTTGTTGCACTGATCAAAAAAAAAAAAAGTTGGCGCAGCCGTGGGTCGAACACGGGTCTGCCGTTGAACAGGCAGAGGCGCTCACCACTGAGCTACTGAGGAGACATTTACATAAGTCTTTTTTGTCATAGACTATTTCGAGCAAAAACTTTGGGGGCACTTTTTTGGTACTCAAATAGGTAGTTGGCAAAAATTGAAAGCAGCATCGGAACCGCCGTCTCGAGCTCTATAAGACTATATAGTTCTCATTGAGAAACCCCACATTTTCGTCACACCACTTCCTTGTAAGAGGGTCTGCTATGATTATTAGAGGATTTCAAAAATTCAAAAATTCTTAATTTCAATGTAAATCACCATTTTCAAATTCACCTTTCAACCTATTGTATGGTTGAAATTGTTAGACCATTGGAAGAGCAACCAATATGACCTAGAAATCCAAAAAATAACACTTTTTGAAAAATATCAAAGAAAATTGGTTTTTGCGTTTTCTAGGCCACTCTCTAATTTTTTTTGATTCTGTTAAAGTTTTATTGTTTATCTTTAACTGAAAATTTATACTTGTCTGTGAATACTTTCGTTTCCGATTTAATATTTCTATGAAACACAAGTGAAACATAAATATTTCTATGTTTTTGATGCTATTTGAAACTTTTTTAATGAAAACGTTGAAATTTTTTTTGGGACCGATTTTCGTGAATTAGGAATCAAGAAACGCCAAAAGTATCAAAAAATCCATCGAATTACATAGCTGTTGTCTGAAAACTCCACGGACATCTAACAAGATTACTTTGTTAGGAATCAAAACTCAAAAGTAAAAATAAAAAATGAGATCGACTGATTCTAGAAAAAAAGAGTAAATAAACTAGAGTTGAAAACGTGACCTTCTAGATTTTAATCAGAAAATGAGTGAAAACAAAAATAAATATTTCATGATGTTGTTAGTTCATTGGAACTCGTGGATTTGACTTGAAATTGAAATTATAGAGAAAATTTAGAAACAAATATTTTCCAAGAAGAAATTCAATCCTCTCGCCACTTTCTAATGGGGAAAAATAAAATACTAATATTTTTCCTTTCTCAAAAACAATCATTATTTGGCACTTCTACAGCACTACAAAGAACCTGCACATCTAACTTTTGTTTTGAGTGGTGAAACTGAAACTACAATAGCTGGAATATTTTGAAAAGAAAAGAAAATGTCAGGTTTAGACTAGACAAGTACTTCTTTTCTACTTCCGCTTTCAATTCTGAAAAAAATGGGTAAATAACAATTGAGTACCTTTTTCGCGCAACCTATGAATAAGACATCAGTGTTTTTTTTTCAAACAAAAACTTCCTTTTTACCTTAAGCAAAATGGACAGCAAAAATTGACAAAGTTTTTGAAAAATGCACATTATAGTAATGTGATTCCTCGAATTCTTTACTTCTAGTTATTAGCCCACTTGGATACCCTTGGGAGGACCTCAGAAATAACACATCAGAAAAAAAAAACTATACAGAATGACTCATTTTACAGGTGGAAAAAAACGTGGATTTGGGGAAAAACAAAATGTGATGAGATGAACGGAATGGTTTATGGAGAACTACTTGTTTTTTGTCACTTTCAAGAGTGAGACAAGTTATCTAAAATTCATTACTCGTTAAAACTTTACAATTTTATATCTTCTTTCCTATTCTTATGAAACGGCGAATTATTGAGTGTGTACAATTTTCAGGAAATTTGCAAGAGTTTTTTTATTTTTTATTTGAAGCGGCGAGGGACTGCTGTGAAATTGAGAGGGACTGCTGGGAAATGGAGAGGGACTGCTGTGAAATTGAGAGGGACTGCTGGGAAATGGAGAGGGACTGCTGTGAAATGGAGAGGGACTGCTGGGAAATTGAGAGGG
>LR550972.1:0-126740 GCA_900536415.3 Caenorhabditis sp. 38 MB-2015 | reverse complement strand
GGTAAAATCGGATTTTAGGCCCCCACACCAATTTTTCGCCCCACAGACAGGTAGAGGTCCCCACTTTTTCATTTCATGCCCCCCTGCGTTCTAAGGTGGGAGCACAGAACCAAAATGTGGGGTTTCAAAAAACGTGGGTTGCAAAAATGATGCAGGGATGTGAAATGCGTTGTGGGGGACTGAACTGCAACATTTTCTACTGGATCGGGGGCATCAAGTCCGGTCTCAGGCAAAGACGTATTTCAAGTCCCCACCAATTATTTTACAATCCCCCACCATCAGAACGCAGATCAATCCCCCCATCGCAGATCAGTTCCCCCCACCATCATATCAGTCCCCCACCATTAGATCAGTCCCCCACCATTAGATCGCAGATCAGTCCCCCCATCGCAGATCAGTTCCCCACCATTAGATCAATCCCCCACCATCAGATCGCAGATCAGTCCCCCACCATTAGATCACCAAAAAGAGTGAACTCACAATTAAAGTTTCTCCCTTCGTTCTTAGAATCATACTGTTGCCACACTTATGACATTTCACATCATTTTCCAAGTAGCCCTCGGCCATAAGAACTTCAATCAAATCTTCAATCAGGATTCGTCTCCGATTGCATCAATTTGACCAGTATTGGAAAGGTTCTCAATGGTTGTCATTTTCCGCAGCTGAACTTGGATCCAAAACAAAAGACCTTTTCTTTGGCTAGTCTTCTTGAGAAATGACAGACCGCCTGTTTGAATGACGTGTCTCATGTGATGTGGCAACCGCTGTTGAATCATGCGTGTGTGTTTTAATTTTTATTAAACGCGTGCTTTTTTTTGAATTTCTTTTTTATGGTTCTTTTTTTTCATATCCGGGGGGGGATTGAAATGAGCCCAACCTGTGGGGACACGAAATGAAATGTGTGGGGGCCTAAAAACCGATTTAACCCATTGGTTCAAAAGAGTTATCTCGGAACCTTTTTATTTTTAAACTTTTTCTAACTTTATAGATATTCATTCAAACCCCCCCCCCCCCTATTTCATTGATAATTTCCCCACACTACCCCCTCCCCCTTACAATTCTTAGAACCCTTTTTATCATGCGGATACCCTTCTTCCTGGAAAAGAAATGTTTCACTCCTGAACTCGTAATTGCTCAGATTTATGTTTTTGCCAAGAATCTTTCAAGAACTGTTTTTTTTTCAAATTTCCTTAGTTTCAATCATGTATATTGATTCTTTTCCATCCCGTTTTTAACAGTTTTGACTTTTGAAACTACGTATTTCAATGAGACCCTTATATTTTTGGGAACCCTATATTATTCTGGGACCTCCATATTATTTTAGAACCTCTATACTATGAACCAAAAAAGGATATCCTTTATTCATCCTTTTCTGACTATTTTTCGGTTCAGAAGAAAGTTGAAAACTTGAACAATTTACAGCAGCTCGCACTCGAAAAACTTCAAGAAGGCGTCCAGCTAGTCTCCAAAATATGGTCGAACGAGACAATCCGAAACGAAACAGAAGAGATACCAAATCAAGTCAAAAAACTCAAGAGAAGTCGCAAAAATGTGAATCTTCAGAATAAGAAAGTGTCCAACAAAGTGGGAGATGTTGAGCAAGAAACAACTCCAGATGAGGTAAATAGTTACAAAAAACACTTACTCAAAAATATATTTTTTAATAATACAGAAACAACCAATGAGAAAAAAAGGAAGAGGACGACCAGCATTGAAGAAAGCAGTAAGTTGCACAGTTATTAAAAAGTGTTAATTATAAAAGAACCTTCTACAGATCACAAGCGTTGATCAAGAGCCGAAAAAAAGTGAGAAAGTTGGTTCATCGCATGGGAGGATGACTCGTCAAAAAATTAAAGTGGCAATGGCTGGAAAACAATTCGAGATGGAGGTATATTATCAACATTCTACCTTGACTCATAACAATCGCATTTATTACAGCAAACAGAGAAGAATAATTTGGAGGAAACAGCTGCTTCTGGTTCTGGAAATGATCTTGATGTTGGGGATCATGACCATTCCAATTCACCAACCAGCTCTAGCTAAATGTATCGTTCATGAGATAACTTATCATTTCTATTTTTTTCATTTCTCATCATATCAAGTATGATTTTAACTTTTTCTCTGGAACATTTCTAGTAATTTCAGCAATTATCACTTCTTTTTTTCTGAAGCCACAAAAAAATTTAAAAAATGCATTTTTTTTTTTGTTCATTTCCAATTTCAATGTTTTCTAGTTTCTCCAAGTTTTGAAAGTACTGTTTTCGATCAAAAGTCTACAGATTGTTTTTAAACCATTCGTTTGTAGTTCATTTTTCTCTAATTCTCTTCTGATTTCTGTTATAAAAAGCCCACACACACATATTCTATTCTAAATTCAGTTTTCTATCATAAGTACAAAATGTCGGTGATTATTCATAACATATACTTTGTCTGTATGTATACCCTTTTTTGTATCACTCACTACAAAATGTGAAAAACTCCCCGCACTTTTACCTCTCTTTTCGTTGTTTTTCTCCAAATTAAAAAGCCAAAAATTGTGGTTGATCTAATTCGTTTTTCTCTGTCAAAAAATAAATATTTTCTTCATCAATAGGGGACTGCGAAATAATCAAAAACATTGTTATGTAAAGTTGCATCCAGATTCTGCATTTTGGAGCACACCATTCCGCGCTAGTTCATTTTGGCCGGGCTTTTTTTAGGGAGTGCCGAAAGAGCAGGAGATTGATCATACCATGAGCATTTATCGTATTTCAAAAAGCTGTATATTCAGGAAACAAACACACAAAAAGCCCAGAGCCCAGGTCCACTCTATAGTGCTAACCGGGCAAGCCCGAATGCGGCCTAAATTATTAGCCATCCCTCTCAAACTTCGACATTTTTTCGACATTTTTTCAACTGTCTGGCAGGTGCCAGAATGCTTTGTGAAATAGCGCCCGAAGTCGGTTATACCACTTCACACATGTTCCCCTTCTCATTTTTCATAATGGCACAAAGAGCCATTAATTATGCCAACACATCCTCTATATAAACCTTTTCCTTCTATTTCTCTACCCTTCCCGCACATTCTCCACTCTTCACTCACTCATTCATTCACTTTCTACCCCTACCTTGCTAATTTGGTGAAGTTAACTCTGATTTTTTTTTTTTAAATTCTTGTTTTGGTTTTTCAAAAAAACTCCACAGCCAGACTGAGAAGTGCACCCCTATATTCTTTGCTGGTTCTTACCTTTTCGCGGTATATTTTCCATTTTTGTGCCAGGTGCAAAAGTTCTTTTTACAATACCGAAAAACATCTGTTACGCATCCTCAATAAAACAAAATAATTATCTATTGCAACCTATACTATTATAAACATTTTGTATACCACTAGATGCACATGTCCATAGCTCCGCCCTCGCTGTCCATTCAGCGATCACTCTTTTCTCTTTTATTTATCCACTCTCACAAAAAAAGATCTTCAATGTACTCCGTTTTATATACTTAACTTATGACGTAGATTTAAAGAATAAACCTCCCGCTCTCCTTCATGCAGAACTTTTTTCATACATTTTTTCAAAATTTCAAATTTTCTCAATTTTTCGCTACTTTTGAATCAGTTTCATCTAACTTACATAACTTACTGACAAATACCGATATTTTACCTACAAAATTATTTTCTAACCGAATTTTCGTCCATGTTGAGTTGAGTTACGATTATTTGAAGTTGTTGCATTTTTTATTGCAAAATTCTGAAAATTTTCCTTTTTCGAAAACGAATTCGTGTTTGGAAAGTTCCATTCAGTTTTTTTTTAGCCTCCCAAGGTACTTCAATTTCCACATAACCCCACCTTTTTTCTATTTTTTCTATCATGTTTCACCAGCTTTATAGCCAATATTGCTGCGACTATTCTGACCCGTACCATTTCTTCAAAAATCCATACGATGACTTATTTCTCCTTTATATGACGGGCATTTTCTCCATAATATTATTTATTTTGCTTTTGTTTTTTGTTCTGCTGATTGATTAAATGTTAGACTTCTCATCTTTTGGAATTTTGTACGGTACTTTGGGTATTTGAAGTTTTTGGAAGATGAAATTCGTCATAGATGCGCGAATAAAAAAAAGAAGTTTCTTTCACTGAAAAAGTCAAAATATGAAAATTAATTTTGAAAAATGTACATATAAAAATTAAAACCACCCAGGTGATCGGTGCTAATATTTCACATTAATTTGAAATGTTCCACTTTACCAAAAGTTAAACGCTGTAGAATCCTTCAATTTTTTGATCTTTGAATATTTCCGAAGGTTTGTAAAATGCTCGAAACCCATTCTTTGTAAAATTGCACGTTCTACGTAAACATGAAATTAATTGTGTTGTTTTGTTTATCAGAGAACAACATTCATGTGAAGGGTTTGTCTCTAGGCAACGAACATGTGAGAGAGGTGAACCTTCTCGATTTCATCCTTTTTCCTCTTTTGCTAAGCCTCTCCTCTCACTAAATTTATTTATTTATTTATTTATTCAATACGTGTTTGCCACGTGAAGTTTAACATAACATAATAATGAGAAATGATATTTTAAAAAAACATCGAGAAAACATATTATGAAAGCACACACTTTTTTTTGGGGTTTTATAGGTTTTGCTTTGCTTTAGAGAAAAAAAAACTCTGATCAAGCAACTAAACTTTTCAGACAATCACAGTTCATCATGATCAAAACGCTATTCTTCACCTGATGACTAAAAAATATTTAAAATATTATCCCCTTTCCATTCAATATTATAATATAGGCCACGTTCTCTCCCAGGTGTACATTACATAATAACATAATCTATTCTTTTTTGCGTCCAAAAAACATTTACAATACACATCTGCATAATTTTTCTCACATTATTTCCTCTTTTCTATCGATTTTTGCAAGATCATAATGAACAACTTTCTTTGATCTAAATATGATCATCATATGATTAATTCGATTTTTCATCCTCATCTTGAAAATTGTCTTGAATTTTGTTTACACCTCTTCTAATAAAACAAATTTCAGAAGTCTCAAAATCCACACGATCATGGAAAATCAAAAAGAAAAGCGAGAAAGAGTTCTAGGTTCGGTAAGAATCAGAAGAAGATGAATCATTTATAAATGCACATTTTACAGGACGAAATCAGAGTTCGTGATAGAATTTTACGATCCAAAGCTCAACTCGAAAGAGAGGTGAGATTTTGAATTCACACGAAATTTACAAAACAAATGATATTTTCAGGAAGCCGAGAAGCAGATGCAAGCACAGGCATCCAATTCTTCGAGTGGTGGCTCGACCAACTCCCGAGGAAGACCATCTGGCTCCCAAAACAGAGTGATCATCACCGACGAAAACTGAAGGATTCAATCGTCGGTTATTAATTTTGTTCTGTTTTTGATATTAAAGTTATCCAATAAACTATCTTATCAAATCTCAAGAATACCTTTCGGTTAATGATGAAAAAAAAATTCACGGTTTTAATAATGGGTTCAGGTTTTTCATACGCGTTGTTTCAATCAGTTTAAGCTTTTTTGGTTTCAGATTATTGATTTAAGAATAGTTTGAGCTGGGAGATAATGAACTAAAAAATAGGATAACTCTGGAAAGTCCAGCCGGCATCTAAGGTGACTTTTTTGTTCTTCTATGCCAGATGTCGAAATGCCATTTGCAATATCAACAAGTATCTGTTTCCTTCCCAGTAACAATCATACAATTTTTTTCTCGAAACTTGATTTGCGCACTATTCAGCTATTGAAAATCAATAGGTCACTGGAACTTTAACCCTATTTTTGCGTGTTATGACGAAGCGAGGTCCAAAGTGGTCAAGAAAAAGATGTTCCAGTTGAAAAGATGAGCGAGAAGGAGCAAGACAATGTAAGTTTTGAAAAACGGTATGCAATATTTGAGTGGTTTCTCAAATAGTATAACTTTTGAGGGATTTTTTACTGTAAAGTATTGTTTGCGGGAAAGTTTCATTTGAAAAAGTAAATTTGGAAACTTTCCACTTTTCACGTAGCTTGCTACGTTGAATATTTCCATATTTCTAATTTTCAACATTTTTTTCTTGAATACCAGTTTTTTTCGGTAAAAAATCCTTCGAGGGTATCAACTAAAAATGTGCTCTTTGATTTAAGAGCAACTTGTTGAATCTATTTATAACCACATTTCACAGACTTTAAAATAAGATTTACACATGTCATTGAATAGAGCTTTTTATATTTTTCAAAATCCCGTTTCTAGATTACGTTGAGCTCTGCGCAGTTTTGCTGAATTTGCTTAGGTTTCATCATGTTTTTCACTATTGTTTTGTTTTTGGTTCAAACAGAAAATTTCAAATTCCTCTTCCCGCTTGAAAATCCGTTGACATCCTCTCTGATAACTCTTGTTAGCCCTATTTTTGAAATTCGCCTGAAATAGACTCAAATTCCGGTCGAAGTAAAAACTTCCTGAAAAAACCAAAAAAGTACAAACTTTGGAATCATCTTCCGGTTCAGAAGAAAGTGGAAAACATGAACAATTTATAGCAGGCCGATTTGGAAAGAGTTCACGAAGGCTTACATGAAAACGAGGATATCCAAAAAGAATCTGAAGAAACACAAACGCAAAAACCCGCGAACAGTCGCCAAGAAGTGATCAACAAAACCATCAAAGTTTCACAGAATCTGAGACAAACTGAACAGCTGCAAGAAAATTCGGTAAATAATTTCATTCCTGTCATATTCACACAAAAACCCTATTAAAAATTACAGGAACAAATTATGGAAAAACCAAAAAAAAGAGGGCGAATCTATGAAGCGAAAAAAGTCAGATGCTGTGAGTTTTATGCATTATTATTTTAGGCACTTATAAAAAATAACCTTTTACAGACCAAGGCTAACAAGGGAGGTTCAACATGTCCCCATCTTAACTTTTGACGAAACTTGGTATACGTACTCATTGGGACCTCCTGATCAGGAACGTGTATTTAACATTAACTCAGCTTTAACATTAACTCGCATTAACTCAGCTCCCGCAATAATTTATCATTGCTAAGATCTTTTAAAAACTGCTGTGAAGCTCAATGTTCTTTTATCGTTTGTTTATTTTTTTTCGATATCAAGTATATATGATTAGATGAAATTTTTTTATTTACCGCAAGCAATGGTTGAACTACTCACATTTGATTTTTTGGATCTGCCGTTTACTTGTTAAGAAATACATTATTTACATTTTTTGCATCACGTGGTAGCTTCAACACGGCCAATGCTCCGCCTCTCTCTCTCTCTCTATCCATTCAGCGCTCGTCCTCCTTTTTCATTTGTTTATCCAGCTATTTCTTTTTTCAACTGTATAGCTAAAGGGCTGAATAACTTGTATGATTACTTTGCAAATACATAAACTTATTCAGTTGCATTGTCCTGGTTGTTGTTCTTCGGAACTTGCATGACGACAACGATTAAAGTGGATAAAAACCACTAGCGGAACAAGAAATCAACAAAGTGTTTGATATTTGACAATTTATTTATCAAACATCATTTTATGACAAGAGGGGGATGATTTAAGACTATCCCCAGAACACGAAAACCTACAAGTCTAAGAAAACACCAAACCTCTAAACCAGAAAAAGAAAAGTCAAAACCGAGGAGACGCCAACACCAAACGCCTCAGCTTCTGAATGTGCGTCTTTGGTGTGCATCTATCAGCTAACTGAATTCGGAGTTGTCACAGGGACATTACTATTCAGTTTTTCCAGAAATTCGCACTGTTCATTTTTTTTTAGGAAATAGTTCTGAACCTGAAAAAGTTTTATACAAAATTTATCCGAAGAATCTGGAAATTATGGACTATGACGAAGATATGTGTAAATTCTTTTTTGACTTTTTCAGCTCTCTCTCTCTCTTCTCGGAATTGATTTCAAATTGAATACAAAACCAAGAAAAGAACAAAAGCGAAAAACTTTCCTCTCCTCCAATTGAGTTCGTATTCCGAACAGCTCTTCGCGACGAGACACACACTGCGTCCTCTTTTGTTCACACACTCTCTCCTCGACGAATTTTTCTTGTGAAATTTACTTTTCCAACGTTTCTTCGGTGAAAACGAAACAATTGATGAATAAATCGAAAGAGAAAAAGGATGAAATGGTAAGTATCACAAGAATCATAGAAATTTTCCACCGTTCAGCCAAATTTCTTTGTTGAACATGATGAAATATAAGTAAAAAAAAGTAGATTGGTCGAAAAAATTTTCTCAAAAATGAAATTTATCGTAGTTGAAGCTTTGAAAGAGAACTAATTTGGTTTTACAAATTTCGTGCAGTACACTTTATGACAGAACAAACAAGTTTTCAAGTCTAATGAAAAAAATTCTGTTTTTCATTTCCGTTCAAAACTGGAATTTTAGAAGAATAGAAAATAAGAAAATTTTTAATTACTCTGTAAAAACGATCCCGTGATTTTTTTGTGAAAGTTGGACAAATTTCAGACTCAAAAGTTTTTTGATCTTTTTGAAACAGTTTCTATGTCAAATTTGTTCTCTTCCATGGCGCTAATTCTTTCGTCCTGAAAATATTGCAATTCATATCCAGACCATCAGTCAAACTTTTCAGGGTTTTCCTATTGATACAATTTGTTCAAAATGTCTCAGCCTGAAGAAATCTTCGAAACAGTCACCACTATCAACCAAATCAGGAAATTGGTTAACAAATCGAGCTATACATTTGTCCGAATCACAATTGATCGAGACTCTTCTGATATCCGTCTATTCATGGAAGATTTCGATGAAAGCACGAAAAGTGCGTTTGCTTTGAAAAACATTGATGAATCAGTAAGTTAGAACTTAGTCCAATGATTACTGAAAAAGTTTTGTTTTCTAGGAACAGTCGCGAGCATTTGTGAAAAAAGAAGTACCAGCTCTGACAAAAAAAGAACTAGTTGCGAAACTGAAAGCGTGGTATGAAAAATGGGTGAGTTTTGCAACTACATTGGCTGTCAGTAGTGAGCTACGCATACTCCATAATTTCAGCCAGTTAACCTAAAATTTCAAAAAATTGAAATCAGTATTCAACTCACAATATGTAGACAACATTCATAGGAACATGTTTGAAAAATCTGATTATACAGATGGTGACTCACTCGCTATGACTCACTACTGACCGTTACTATAAATATTTATTAAGCTGTAAAAAATGTGAAGCGTTGATATGTAAAATTTACAGATTGCCGACGCAAAGGAACTGAACAATGATCAGAACATGTCTTGCGATATTCGGTCAAGTTTAAATTCCGATCCAGTTCTGGAAGTTTTCAATTGCAATGATTTCTCATTAGAGACAGTGGTCGACACTGACAAAATCGACGAATTATTGATTAAATCAAGTTCTCCATTCGTCAGGATCACGGTCAAACTAAATCAGATTAGAACCCAAATTTGTATGGAAAACTTTGAAGGAACGAGGAAAACTGCATTCGCATTGAAACCTACTGATAAATCGGTGAGTTCAATTTCAGTCCAATATTTTCTTAAAGAATGAGAATTTTTTTCAGGAACGATTGGGACAGATCGACGAAAATGTATCAGCAATGACTAAAAAGGAATTAGTGGCGCAATTAACGAAGGTTTTCAAAAAATGGGTAAGTTTTGCAACTTTTCCTTGAATCAAAAATTAAAAAAATTTACAGTGCTCTGACTCAACAGATTTTGCCCGTGACCAAATTAAATCCTGCGAAACATTGCCGTCAAAAGAGGTAGTTTTTGAAATAGGATTATCATGATTAATATTTTTTGAAGACGAGAGACGTCCAGAAACAAACGGAGCAGCCAAAAGAGCAACAAACTGAAAATCGTGTTCCAGAGGTAATTTTTAATTTTAAAAAAAATTTAAATGATACTTATTCATTTTCATTGCAGACAGTCCCACAAGTTGTGGGGGAACCACAGAACAAAGAAGTCGAGCAGCCACAAATCGAGGATCGATCTGGAAAAATTAGAGAAGAAGATGTAAATATTGAGGTGAATTTTCAAAAAGTTTTTTCAATAACATGCTTCTACATCACTTGAAAAAAAATTTTCTACCAAAGTTGAATAAAAGTAGTTTTCAGAGCTAGGGCTGAAAAATTGGGTAGTCAATTATGAAAAATAACCATAGAATCTTTCTATTTTTGCTTCAAAATTTTAAAATGAGGTTGTAAAGTTCAAATTTTGGAAAAACTAGGAAAAAAAATGAAAAATAAATTTTCTTGAATCACTACAATTCTTCACTTCCATAAAATTAAAAATTATAAGGATAAAAAGTTTTCAAAAAATGTTGTATCTTTTTGAGTCCGTTTTTATTGAACCAGGGCGATCCGTTTTATGACTCATATTCAAAATGCTTTTTGAAGGTTCCTAATCGAATTTATGACAAAGTCTTATTTGTTTCGAATATGGTTTTAATAATACCCATTTTATTTGCAGATAATCAAGCAAGAAGTAGAAGAGAATGAGCCAGGAATTCAAATAACCGAAGCACCGCAAAAGGTTCGATTTGTTAATAATTTTTAAGGGATCACAACATGAACATTTTACAGACGCACATACCAATCGAAACTGCCGAAAAACATGAATTTCCATTAAAAGTAGTTGGAGAGGAGAAGCTCGAACTTGAGGTATGTAAATATGTCTTGAAACGGGTTTTATACATATTTGGGTGGTTCTACATTAAGGTTACCTGGTTCAGTCAAAATTTCTTGATTACCCTGTAATCAGACCCTAGTGAAAGTATGTACATACATGAAATTACAGGTCGCTCGTCAAAGCATTGAGAAGTCCCCAATATTTCTGAAAGAGAAAAACTCTGGAAAACAGTTGCTTATTGAAAAACGTCCATCAAATACACCCCAGAAAACAATAATTGAAGAGACACAAAAACAAAACCAGAAACTTGAAAAACCTGGTTCATCTCCAATGGTGAGTTCTTTTTCGACCAATTTCGATGCGAAACGATAGTAAACATCTTCAGAAACAAAGGCTCGGAGGAATGAGCGAAGAACAAAATGAATTAACCAAGAAAATGAGAGAAGAGGCACAGGGGAAAGCTCAAAAAGAGGTTAGTTTTCAGAAGTACAGTACTTTAACTTCAGTGATTTATTTGAAGATGTTTATCGGCATCTTTTATTCCACAATGACATGAGCATTTTTCAGAACCTCAAGTGCGTAATTGCGAGACTCACAAAAATTCAAGCCAAACAAATAGAAGATAAGGAACAGAAAAATGGGGTAAGAAGGGAATGCATATTAGTACCTAGTTGTTCTTATAATTAAATCTATCTAGGATAGTTCAATTGTAGATTTCAGTGCGTATTTTAAAGGGAGTATTTGGTTTCACCAAATAAAAACTGTGGAAGTTGTCAAAAAATAAGTGATTATTATAGGATCAAAGAATGGAGGTCAACGTTGAAGCAGGAGTGACGACTCACCCGATGGTCAAGATTCCTTCACTTGAGAACATCGAAAAAGATATCGAGCAAGAGGTATGAATATTTCGAAAAACATGTATTTTTCTGAAAAACTTTCATGTTTCAGAATCGGAAAGTCGAGATTTCCAGACAATTGAGTATTCTATCAGAAACGATGACAGATGATAAGCCGGGGACATCTCGAGATAGGGTAAGCTTTCAGAAAAAAAATAATTCATTTGTGGGGTTGAATAATGTTTCGCTTAAACCAACATCCTTTACTTGAAACCAATAAATCAACAGAATCTATTAAAAATTAAAGCCAAAATTGTGCTATCTTGTATTTTTCACATGAGCTTTTTTGGATGAGAGAACTGTGAAAATTGAAAAGTTTCATATTTTCAAAGTATGCTGAGACTGCTGAGGAGGTAATTCAAAACTGATGTCCAATGTAAAATTCAAATGGCTCGATTTTTAGTTTAGGATGTTGCTTCAATATAAAGAAAAGTCATATTTTCCTTTTTGAATAAAAAAAGTCTTAATTTTTACAGAACAGTTTGACCGATCAACACATGAAGAATACGAAAGAGCAAATCGCAAGAAAAGAAACGGAACCATCTCCAAAACCGGTGAAGAGAAAAGCGTCGACTGTTAGAACGGGTAAACGGGGTAGACCAAGCAAAATCACGAAAGAAGATGAGTGAACGACCATGATCACAATTCCTTCCCTCAATAATAAATCTAAACGTGTATATTTTTCTGGTGATATTTATTCATTTATTTTTATTATGTACATATTTTGTTAATAAACTAATTTTATCTTTCAGTGAAAATGATTGAATTCTCCCAAATCAGAACAGTTCAGGTTCGAAGAATAGGCGTGTCGAAAGTTTTCGCATAGGAGATAATTTCGAAAAAATGTTGATTTTTGGTGTCAAAAATCAGTTCCAAAGTTAGCTGGAAGAGATTTTGGAGGGTGGTTGTGGCATAAATAAATATGAATTAATTATAGGAAATAACCTCAGAATCTTCATCTTCACTGAAAACTCCGAATTGGAGTTGAGAACAAGCTTGGAAACTTTAGAAAAAATGACAAAAACTCACTTTATTATAGATAATTAAGTTTTTTTTCAGAAATGTATGACAACATATACTAGAATTACTTATTTCCATGTTAATCTGATAAAATGTACATCCTAAACTCATCCGAAGAACCTGAAATTTATTGACTATGTCCAACTTGGCTATAAAATTTTTATGTAACTCTCTAAATCAAGTTATGTTAGGTAAATTCTTTTTTGACTTTTTCAGCTCACTCTCTTCTTGAAATTGATTGACTGAATACAAAGCCAAAAAAAAACAACCCGAAAAACGTTCCTCTCCTCCAATTTAGTTCGTATTCCGAACAGCTCTTCGCGACGAGACACACACACAATTTGGCAACAGGGCGCACAATCAGGTCTTTCTCTGTCTGCGTTCTCTTTTTTCTACACACTCTCTCGCGAACGAATTTATTTTATTTATTTTTTCTTGTGAATTCATGAAATTTAGGTTTTCCGCGTTTCTTTGGTGAAAACGAAACAAGTGATAAATGAATCGAGATAGGGAAAGCATTAAAAAATGAGGATAATAGGAATGAATCATGAACATTTTTTACCGTTCAACCAAATTTCTTGATTGAACATGATGAACTCCAAGTTGATTATTGACTTTTTAGGGTTTTCCTGTCTAATTTATCTCACACGATTTTCCTTGTTTGTAGCTTTTTCGAAATCATAGTGAGCAGAAATTTTATTTAATTCAGTTACATTTATCGAATCCCACGTTTCTTCCAGACAACCTGAAATATTTCTTTCTCATATAACTTTTTCTTTTCTCTCATCTCTTGTTCGAGAATCTAAACTTTACGTTTCAGGGTTTTCCCATTTTTTCAAACTGCTGAAAATGTCCGAGTCTGAAGAATTCTTCGAAACAGTAATCAAGACCGATCAAATCACAAAATTGGTCGACGTCGACAAATCAAGCTATAGATTTGTTCGAATCACAATTGATCGAGACTCTTTTGATATCCATCTCTTCATGGAAGATTTCGATAGAAGCACGAAAATTGCGTTTGCTTTGAAAAACATTGATAAATCCGTGAGTTAGATGTCAGCCCAATAATTATTAGAAATGTTTTGTTTTCTAGGAACAGTCGCGAGCAGTTGTGAACGAAGAAGTGCCAGCTCTAGCAATGGAAGAGCTAGTTTCGACACTAATAGTGGGGTACGAAAAATGGGTAAGTTTTGCAAGATTTTTATTTAAAAAAAACATGAAGCAAGTATATACATTTACAGTTCGCCAACACAAAAAAGCCAAACCATGATCAGAACATCTCTTTCGAAATGCAATCCAGTTCGAAGTTTGATCCAGTTCTGGAAATGTTCAATTGTAATGAATTCTCATTGGAAACAGTGATCGGCATTGACAAAATCGACGAATTGCTGAGAAAATCAAGATATCCATTCGTCAGGATCACTATCAAAATAAATCAGACTGGAATCCAAATTTTCCTCGAGAACTTCGAAGGAACGAAGAAAACGGCATTTGCGTTAAAACCCACTGATAAATCGGTGAGTTCTATTTCAGCCTGATATTTTCTGAAACAAATATGCTTTTTTTCAGGAAGAACTGCGAGAACAGATCGATGAAAATGTATTAGCAATGACCAAAAAGGAGTTATCGGCACAATTAACGAAGAGTTATAAAGAATGGGTGAGTTTTGAAACGTTTTCATGAATCAGAAATGAAAATTCGAATTTTACATAAACAGTAATTTTTGAAAGAGCGTTTTTAAATGGGTTGCTTCTACATGAACTAAACCTGTTCCTATTCAAATCGAATCGACGATAAATATTCATGAATTAGACCAGACAAAGGCGTTCTCTGGAACGTGCCTGATTAAAAAAGGAGTCATTCTTACTTTTCTCAAGTTTTCCTAAATCTGATTCAAATGACCCAAAAAGAAGTTTTCAGAAACAGACCCAATAAACAAAAACGCCTTGTCAAACGGTTATGATTGTAATTTTGTATGAATTAGACGATTTTCAAAAATTCAACAATGTTTAGAAACTTCATAACAACAAGAAATGTAATTCTGACAATAACATTACTTTACTTATTTAGTTGTTCCATTCTTCACTTAATTTATTTCCAATATAGTTTCAGTGATACTTATTTTTATTGCAGATAATCAAGCAAAAAGAAGATGAAGAGCGAGAAACTCAAATAATCGAGGCACCTCAAGAGGTATGTTTTGCACCAAATTTTTGACAAATTCACAATATGACCATTTTACAGAGACCAATCGAAATTGTCGAGAGACATGAAATTCCATCCGAAGTGGTCCGAGAGGAGGAACTGAGATTTGAGGTTTGTAGATTTATTTTGAAATTGGTTTCATATTTGGGTGGTTCTACTTGAAGTGAATCTGCTCTAGTCAAAATCAGATATCGCGTGGATATCGATAAATAGAAACAGACCAAAAATACTAACACTCAGAGGATCTCTAATCTTTGAAATCTACAAGTTCATTTGAAGATTTTTAGAGGAACAAAATATTCTATGGTTTCTTTTCATTCTTGGTTACCCTGTTGTTTGGCCCCAATATCTTACTGAAAGTATAACCATAAATAAAATTACAGGTTTCGGAGCAAGTGAATGTTGAAGAAGAGTTCGTTCCTCCATCAATGGCCGAGTTACCCGCTAGCTCGCAGAAACAAAGTTTTGAAGAAATGAACAGAAAACAAAAGAAATTGACCGAGAATATGAGAGAAAAAGGCAAAGTTCAAGGAGAAGTGAGTTTTCAGAAATAGAATCCATTTTAATATTTTGAACTTTCTAAAAAAAATCTACACCCTTCTATAAATTTTTTAGTTCTGATCAACATCACGCTTCGATTATTTGCAAAACTCCGGGCCAAAGCTGAAAATAACGATTTTCTATTTCATCCGAAAATCTAAAAAACACTTTTTATGTCAAAGTTGTGATTTTGAAGAGATATTTAAAATTTTAAAATCAACTTATATTACTTTTCAGCTTTTTGCGCGGAGATTTGCAAAAGTTGAAATCGGGATGTTGATGTTTTGATAAATCTTAAAATATTAAAAATTGACGGATTTTGAGTTTTTCAGTGGAAATAAGTATTCTAATTTTTTTCATTTTTGGTTACCCTGCATTTTGACCATGAATAAGTTACAGATCGTTCAAAATAATGTGATAGCCCCAACACTTCCGAAGCTATGTGCTAATATTCCATCAAAAACACCCCAGACAGTGAAAAAACGGAAACAACCCGGCCCATCTCCAAATGTTAGTTTTTGAAATTTTCATAAAAGAACATATTTGGATAATTATGTTCATGTCGGTGTTACAATTACAAAAAATGAGATTTGGCGTGAAATTCTGAGATTCGAAACACATTTTCACTTGAAATTAACCAAGAATTAAACAATTTCGCACGGTTTAATTAAAAAATCAGCGCAGTCTCACAACTTTCTACTGCCATTCTACTGAAACTTGTAATTTCAGAGAGATATTTAACATTTTAACATTAAAATTTGTGCTTAACTTTTAGTTTAAAGTTAAAAGCTGTTGAAAAGCACTAACAACTTTATCGAAAATAAATACTTTATTCCAAAAATGAGTATTCTGAAAAATTTCATTTTAGGGTACCTCGTAGTTTGGCATCGATAGAATGTACATGAATAAATTACAGATCATTTATCGAGAGACTGTGACGCCCCCGACATTTCTGAACCAATTAAATTTTGGGAAAGAGACAGTGTCTCTATCAACAAACAGCTTTCCCGCCTACCCGTTTGCTATGGTTATCAAAACACCCGTTGAGAAAACCCATATTTTCGAAAAACAGTCTCTTGCTGGTCCAGCTCCAATGGTGAGTTTTTTGAAAGATATTTCAATCCACAAAGAAAGTAAAAATTTTCAGAAACGAAGGCTTCCAGAAATGTGCGACGGAGGACAAAATGAACTAACCAAGAAAATGAGGGAGAATGTACAGGGAAAAGCTCAAGAAGAGGTAAGTCTTCAAAAGTAGAATACTTAGAATTCAGTGATACACTTGAAGGTGGTGTCAAAGGACTCGGTAATTTGCTTCTAAAAAAGAGCACATTTTTAAAGGTATAACTTTCGAAAAAATGTTATTGAAAAGTCCAGTTTTCGAGAAAAAAATTTTCTAAAAAAGAAATTTGGACACAGTGCACTGAACGTTGAAAGTTCCCACATTGCTAACTTTGAACACTTTGTTCTCGAATACTAGACTTTTCGGTGAAACATTCTTTGAGGGATAAACGTAAAAAATGTGCTCTTTCTCTCAAGAGAAAATCTTTTAATCAATTAAAACGTGAATTTTTTTCAGAAACAACAATGTGTTATTGCGAAGTTCAAAGAAAGTCAAGCCAAACAAATGGCAGGAGACGAACCGAACAATGGGGTAAGAACGGAATTTAATTTTGAAACAGACATGCATTAGGTTTGACAATTAATTTTCAAGAAAATGTCGTGTATGTATCAAATCGACCTTCCTGATCACGATCCCGCACTTCAATTTTCCACAGACTCCTCAAAAAAGTGATGATCCTTCAACATTTTCTTTTTTCACTCATTTTTGCTATTAAAGGTGGAGTAAAGGGACTCGGCAAGTTGCACTTAAAAGAAAGAGCACATTTTTTAGGTAAGACCCTCGAGGGATTTTTCACCGAAAAGTCTAGCATTCGAGAAAAAAACGTTCAAAGTTGAAAATTTGGAAACTTTCAACGTATAACCTATACGTGGAAAGTTTCCAAATTTCTTTTTTCAAATGAAATTTTCTCGATTACCAGACTTTTCGGTAAAAAATCCTTCGAGGGTCTTACCTAAAAAAAATGTGCTCTTTCTTTTAAGAGCAACTTGCCGAGTTCCTTTACCCCACCTTTAAGTATTTTTACTTTATATCAAGGAATAGGAAAATCAATGCACAGATGATTGCGCACATTTCGAAACCCAAACAAAAATTTCACTCCACCTGAAACACCAAGAAATTGAAAATGGTCACATTCTTTCGCTCCTTTTCCCCATCCAAATTCATAAACGCACACATGCCCCTTTTTTTATTTTTTGTTTTAAAATTAAACACGTTTTTTTTGGGATTTAAGCAATATAGTTATTTCGCTAGTTCTGAAAAACTTTGGTAAATCACATTTGTTAGCATGGAAACAATAAAAATATGCAATTAACTTTTAGAGAATATGAACCTTTTCAAAGGCGCATATGTTTTTTTTCCAGTGAGTCTGTGGGTAATTCGAACATTAAGACTGTGATTAGAAATTTCGATTCAATATACGACACTTTTTCAGCGGAAGGGTGTTTTCAAATTTTACGCACTTCCCTTGTTAGTACTTTTCAAAAAGTTTTTATTACAAATAAATAGATACCTAACTTGAAAGATCAAACATCAATTATTTACTTGAAATCATAGAAATTTTTGTTTTACTTTCAATCAAAAATGTCGAAATTTTTACAGAACATCTATTCTGTTGGTGCATATCTGCCAAATCCACAAATGGCAAAACAGGTATTTAAAAAAAAAAAAAAAAAACTTCAATCAAAAACCTTTCAGAAAGAAATCGAAAATGGACAAGTCAATGAAATCGAACAACCTGGTCCATCTCCAAAAGTGAGTATTTCAAAAATTTTAGACCTACAACAAAAAAATGTTTCAGCAATTATCGGCTGGAGGAGAATTCAATAGTTATATGGACTTCATGGTCGAGAATTACATAAAAGTGCATGCAATGACCAAAACTGAAAAACAAAAAATGGTACAGAGAATGAAGAAGGTATAATTTAACTAAAAATGATTTAAAGCAAAACCCTAAACTAAAAATCAAAAAAACATTGTTAGACTCTGATGTAAATACTGTCGATCATTATAAACATCACAAAATATGAAATTAAAATATGAATATCTCTAATTCAAAAAAATGTACGCAAAAAAAGAAAATATTCATATTTTTGAAATCTGTGCTCAACCTGCTGAGAAGGTATTTCAGAACTGTTTTTTCATGTGAAATTCAAACTGCTGAAACTCACTTCACTGAAAATATTTTGGAATTCTTACAATGACAGTGTTAGCTTTAATTTCCAATAAACTTTGTCGATTTTTACTGTTATCTATTCTAGCTTAGGGCACTCATTCAACTTCAGTGTTCAATGTTAAGTAACAAAAATAGAAAAATAAATGATGATTACAGGGAAAAAGAATGGATGTAAGCGATCAACTAGGAGTGGCCACTCACCCGACGAACAAAATGCAAGTTTCTCCATCTATTGAAATCACTGAAAAAGATATCGAACGAGAGGTATGAATATTTCGAAAAACAGTTTTTCTGAAAAAACTTCAATCAAAAACATTGCAGAAAGAAAAAATGGATGAACGGGAAAGAAACAAGAAATTCGAACAACCTGATCCAAATGTGAGTTGTTCAACAGTCGTTCAACTTCGATTTACAACGAGGTTAAATATTTTTCAGAATCGGAAAGAAGACGAGAATAGGGTTCGATCCGAAACAATGACAGATGAACAGCCGGGAACATCTCAAGACAAGGTTAGTTGTGAGCTAGAGAAATTGAATTTCAGTAGTTTTCTCAAAATAAAACCCTAATATAAAAATAGAAATCGACAAAATCCATTGGAAAATGAAGCCAACATGTTTTTCTTCCATTCTTTCACGTGAATTGTTTTAGAAGGAGAGAATATTGGGTATGAACGAACTTTCGGAAGAGAACTATTTCCTTCGATGGAGTTTTTATGCTGCTAATATCCTGCTCCTAATTTTGCAAAACGCCGCTCAGGAATCTGAAAATCAAGGTTATACTGAAAACAGTAAAAATTTCGAGGGTTTTTAATGTATTATTCTCTCACGGTAAATAAGAGTCCATTTAGTCATATTTTTACATTCTCGTTGACATCTTTTTTTTTGCAGCTTTTCAAACTGATTTTTCGAGCGTCTCAGTGCAGTTTTGTGAAAAAAGAATGCTTTCAGCGTTCTTTACATGTAAAAGAACGAGTTAGTACTCTAATTCTACTAAGAACTCGCAATTACGAAGATATTTTTTGCAATTTTTAAAGGGGGTGTGGCACCAAAAAAAAAGTTGTGTTCAAATTAAAGAGTACCACCGATATAGTAAAACCACCAAGGGAATTTTTACCGAAAAGCCTAGTATTCGAGAAAATTGGATTTTAACACTTTTTTTGAACGTATACCTATACGTGGGTATAAAATTCGCGGACTGGCGAATTTCTCGAATACTAGGCTTTCCGGTAAAAATTTCCTCGGAGGTTATACTATATCGATGGTGCTCTTTCTTTTGAACACAAAGAAATTGGTGAAAGCTGCACCAGAACAAAATAGTGGAGCTGCACCAAAAATAACTTGAAAGGGGGAGGTGCACCAGAAAATTAATTTTGTTCAAAAGAAAGAGCACCATCGATATAGTATAACCCCCAAAGGATTTTTTACCGGAAAGCCTAGTATTCGAGAAATTCGCCACCCACGTATACGTTAAAAAAAGTTCTAAATCCAATTTTCACGAATACTAGGCTTTTCGGTAAAAATTCCCTTGGTGGTTTTACTATGTCGGGGGTACTCTTTAATTTGAACACAACTTTTTTTTGGTGCCACACCCCCTTTAAGATCAACACAGAGACTGCTGAGGAGGTAATTCAAAACTGATTTTCAATTCAAATGTCAAACATTATGATTCACATTCCTAAATTCTTTTATTAAAAGTGTTAACTTAAGTTTCCAATAGATTTTTTTGATTTTTATTAGCATCGATTTTTAGCTTTGGGTGTTGCTTTGAAGTCATAGTTTTGCTACTTGAATTAAAAAAATGTTTGAATTTTTACAGAACAGTCTGATCGTTTTATTTTACATGGAAAATCAGTTCTGAATACACACGTTTCGTGAAGATGAAATTTAAAAAAAAATTTATGTGAACATTTTGGATTGAGAAATTGAAAATTCAAAAAAATTAACGTAAAAAAGAAAATATTCATCTTTTTTAAATCTGTCCTCAATCTGCTGAGAAGGTATTTCAGAACTGATTTTTTAATGTAAAATTCAAACTTCTGAAACCCACTTCACTGAAAATATTGTGATTTCACATTTTGGAATTCTTACAATGACAGTGTTGGCTTTAATTTCCAATAGATTTTGTCGATTTTTACTGGTATCTATTCACTGATTCAAACTTCAGTGTTCAATTTTAAGTAACAGATATAGAAAAAATAAATGATGGGAAAAAAATTACAGGAAAAAATTAAGGAGGTGAGCGATCAACTAGGAGTAGCCACTCACCCGACGAACGAAATTCAAGTCTCTCCATCTATTGAAATCACTGAAAAAGATATCGAGCAAGAGGTATGAATATTTCGAAAAACTGATATTTCCTGAGAAACTTCAATGAAAACATTGCAGAAAGAAAAAGAGGATGAAGAGGAACAACACAAGAGATGCGAACAACCTGGTTCAAAGGTGAGTTATTGAACAATTTTCGATTTAGAACGAGGTTAAATATTTTTCAGAATCAGGAAGAAGCCGACGCTTCGAGACAATTGAGTGATCGATCCGAAACAATGACAGATGATGAGCCGGGAACATCTCAAGATAAGGTTGGCTCTGGGGCCAAGAAATTGAAAGTTACACCCTAAGCTAAAGTAGATACTAAAAATGAAGCCAACATTTTTTTATTTCATTTTTTCAAGTGAATTTTTTTAGCTCACAGTATTAGAATTTCTATAAACCTGAGACAGAATGCAGATGAAATTAGGAATGAATGGGTTTTCGGGAGAGAACTATGTCATTTGATAGAGTTCTTGTTTACATGTTAAATTTAAAAAAAAATCTCGAATTTTTAGCAGAACAGTTTAATCGTTCTTCAACACATGAAAGATGCGGAAGAGCAGCTCGCAAGAGAAGGAGCCGACTCATCACAGAATCCGATGAAGAAAAAGACGTCGACTATTAAAAAACGGGGTAGACCAAGAAAGCTCACGAAAGAAAATGTGAATTTCCTCGAAGACCATGGTCACAATTACTTCACCCAATAATCATCTAAACGTGTAAATATCTTTCTGTTTTTTTCATTCCTTCGTTTTTATTATGTGCTTTGTTAATAGATATGTTTTATTTTCCAATAAAAGTTATTGCATTTTCCGAATCCGAACAGTCCAGGTTAAAAAACCAAGCATGAGGAGATGGTTTTTTGATTTTTCAATTTCTTTGTTTTTTTTAACAGAAAATCAAGATAACCGCTGAAAATGCTACAGTTACTTATCGTCATGTTAAGCTGACTTTCTAGGATGTCTCATGAGACAAAGTTATTGAAATTTGTTTATCAAAAATTAATTCGACAAAAACTGAATTCGGAATGTTGGTCAGCATCTAATCTCAAGTATCATGTTCGGACCTGATTATCCGAATACTCAATTTTTTTCAAAAGCCATTTGCACTCCAAACCCAAATATAGTATTTACAATGGAAAACCGGCTCTCAAACTATAAGCCTTTCACAGATCGGTAACACGCGCTCTATTGATAATCTATAAGTTTTTGCTCTGAAAATGAAATTTAAGTTGCTTTTTAATATCAAATTCGAATTCTACGTCTAAAACTACTTTATGGAACTTTTTGTTTCATGGTTTCATTATTCCGGGAAACTTATATTCGAGTAGGAAAAATGAAAACACCGTAGTTCGATGCGATTTGTGAACAAATTATAAGAGAACCTTTTTTGTGATCACTAAACAAGTTGATAAAAATTTTACAGTGGGTTTATATCTGCTCCTGTAGATCTCTCACAGATTTGCAGTTACTCAATTGACCTGTGAGTTCGGGAAAATAAACCTGTTATTCACCAAACTTTAAATTTGGTGATCCAGAATTCATAGGTCTATTTGGAACTGCAAAATTTGTGATAATTCTATCGGAGCTCATATAAGTCCACTGTTAAAAATTCATCAACTTTTTAGTCGTCACAAAAAAGGTTTCTTAGAAAAGGGAATTTTATATATTTTCCTAGAACACCACACATATATTTTTCATTCCTCATTTCCTTTTTTGAAACGGTCATTTTCAACCAAACCATATCTGGAACACTAAAATATAACTTGCTACCCCAACGGGTATTTTCTTTCTTCAAACCTCAATTCAGAAAGTTTGTGTTTTGTCTAACGCGTACTATTTCTTCGAATACGCGATGACTCGATTTTTTGGCGCAAAAAAAATGTCGAACACCCTTCCGTCTTTGTGCTCTCTTCTTCTCGCATTATTCCTCATTCTTGATTGATTTCTTTTCGATCAGAACGAACAGCTTCTTGTTTCTCTGCTGTAGCTCATGCGTTTTTGTGTATCGTCCCTTCATTGTCTAGCTGATTTTTTCCGAATTCTTTTGGTTCGTTTCTCTGATGTCTATGTTTCACACACACCCTCCCCTCCCCCCCCCCCAANAAAAAAAAAAAAAAAAACAAAAAAGCAAATGCAAATAGTTGATCGCAGTTACTTTGTTTTCGGTAAAGTCATATGACAAGGTTCTCCAGGTTTCTCTTGTGGATCGTTCAGAATTCGATGTTCAACATAGACCAAGAGAAACTTTTCGAAATCCCTCTGTTATTTTCAAAAACTTTTCTGCGTGATGTCGAAATGCCACTGATCCCGCGCATTCTCCAAGCTTCAAATCAAAAAGTTCGTGTCCTGTCTAATCCGTACTATTTCTTTGAACATGCGCAGGCTCAATTTTTGGCGCGAAAACCCTTCCGTCTTCTAGCTCTCTTCTTCTCACCATATTCCTCTTTCTAATCGATTTTATTCGATCAAATTGAACAGCTTTGAATGATTTGTGAGCTGGCTGGCTATTCAACCGGTTTTCTCTCCTATATTTCTCAATTTTTGTTGTAGCTTCTTTGTTTATGGTAATATATTACACTAAACTTCCAAGCCAAGTATGTTTTTTCTTGTCTGACCCGTACAATTTCTTCAAATTTACAATCGCTCATTGCTCCCTTTCCCAACGTATGCGAAAAAATGCTGACACCCTTTCCTTTTTTTTTGCTTTCTTCTTTTAACACCGCGGCCTCCCCCTCGCATGGTATTTTTTTTTGAAATCACAATGAACAGCTTCTCGTTTCTCTGTTGTCTGCTTGGTGTACACTTGCGGTTAGGATTGAGCTTGATATCGCATATTTTTATCAGTTTTTTGGACGGTTTTCCGAAAATTCGAGAGCCTTCAGATGAAGCAATCAAGAGTTTTTTACTCATTTTAAAATGTTTTTTTATTGAGACCTGTTCACTGTGATTTAAAAAAATACTATTTGAGGGGAAGGGGCGCGGTGTTAAAAGAAGAAAGCAAAAAAAAAGGAAAAGGTGTCAGCATTTTTTCGCATACGTTGAGAAAGGGAGCAATGAGCGATTGTAAATTTGAAGAAATAGTACGGGTCAGACAAGAAACGACATACTGGGCTTGGAAGTTGAGTGCAATATATTACCATAAACAAAGAAACTATAATAAACATGAGATGTATAGAGGAGAGAAACGATTCAATAGCCAGCTAGCTCACAAATCATTGCCGATAATTTTGCAGTTGCCTCTACGAATCGAACCGAAAATCGAAAGAATCGACTTATATTTCTTTTTATTTTCCGCCTCCTGCAAATATTACGTTTTTCATGAGTTTTGTGTTTTAGAGTAACGCCCTAATCTAATGTCGATACCAATAAAAACTGACAAAAGTTTGAGTTTGAAGTCACTGCCAATAATAGCATACTATACATGAAATCACAATATTTCAAGCGAAATGAGTTTTAGTCAATTGAAATTTACACGGAAAATTTTTTGTATAGAGACTGAGAAAAAAAATGTTAAAAAAAGATATTTTTGAAACATGTGCTGATCTGAGAAGGCTCAAGCTAGATCTCAATAAAATCAGCTAAAACCTATAGGAAACTAAATTCAACATTGCCACGAATTCCAGAATATGAAATCAAATTTAACTTTCAGCCATTCTAATTTGACATGGAAAATCAGCTTTTGAATACCTCATTTTAAAATGCTCTTTCGAATGAGACTTTTTTCATGCACCAAGAGATCATCAAAAGTATACTTTCCTTTCTTAATATTTTTCAAAACGTTAGCGGCTCTAGATATTTAGATACGAGATAAAGGAAATTCAAATTTTTTAAAACCTTTTTTCTGTGATTTTTATTCTGCTCTATATTTTATTTGAAACAATTCAAATCATATTTTTATAATTGAAAACATTGCATAAATGAATAAAGAGTAGGTTCTCCGAATTATGAACCGAATTAGCGTTTAGCTTAGGATGTTGCATTAACATCCAATCTTGAAACACTCGTAGCTGAAATATTCAATTGTACTTCATTTTTCACCGCAAGTCACATTTTCAAATAGTTCTTCCATTTTTTTCTCTTTATAGCTGATTGCTCACTTGATATTTTCGCATCATTATTTCTTTACAACCATCCAATATTTTTCAGAAATTCAATATCAATCTCACTCAAAAATGGAAAATGATGTTGAAAAGGCAAAAAATCAACAAGATGATGAGGAAGAGGAAACAGTAAGGAATTTTCATCTATTTTTTAGATTACGATAAAGTTAACATTTGACATTTTCAGGACCTCACTGAGAATTCGATGAAGAGAATCTTCCAAATTTTGAAAGAAGCCAACGCAGAAATTGAAAAAAAGGTATGTTTTTGCAAAGAAAAAATCTTGAAATAGGTTTCCTAATAGTAAATAGTACTTTTAGAGCAAAAACCTTAGCTTAAATTCGATCTCAATAAAATCAGCCAAAACGTATTGGAAACTAAATTCAACATTGTCACTATAAGAATTCTAGAATATGAAATCAAATTTAACTTTCAGTCATTCTAATTTGACATGGACAATCAGCTTTTGAATACCTTCTCAGATCAGCACATGTTTCAAAAACATCATTATTTGTACATTTCTTTCTCGGTATCTATACAAAAAAAATTTTCGTGTAAATTTCAACTCGTTCCGCTTGAAATATTGAAATTTTATGTAAAGTATTCTATTATTGGCAGTGTTAGCTTCGAATTCAAAGTTTTGTCAGTTTTTATTGGTATCGACATTAGATTAGGGCGTTACTCTAAAACACAAAACTCATAAAAAAGTAATATTTGCAGGAGGCGGAGTTCAATAAACAATGGAAGGCTTCCCGTGTCTCAGCTCGTAATGGAAATCGCAAAATTACTGGCAAAAAAGTGACTGGGTCAATTCTACGTGTATAGAGTATTCATTGTTGTTGGTTTTCATCGTTATTGATAAATTTAACATCTTTCATGTTTTACACAAAGTCTACTTAATCCAACTTGAAGTGACATATCATTCAGGTGAAACGGTTGAAATTGATAGAAAATTGAGAAAACTTGACAGGTCAGAACTATTGAGTAGTTCGTCATGTGCATCGATTTGGTCTATACACCAGTTTTCATCGGAAGTTAGGTGTCTAACCTTGCTTCTTTTTGAGGTATACATTGTTGGGAGAATATATTTCAACCAATGAATTTCTCCTTTCAATCATAAAATTGCACATTTCGACTTTTTTTTTGTCACAAAGTGTCGCCGATTATTACACTCTTTATATAAACATATTCGGTACCACGGCGTAACATGTTCTCAGCTCCGCCCATTTATTATAACACAACGATATACATATATTTTAATTTTTTCCCATATTATAAAACTTTCAGTTAAAAAAAGTTAAATTCGCAATTTAAGTCTGGGCAATACCCTAGACTAAAAATCGACCAATTATGTGTTGGCTTTAATTTTTATTTGGATTCAATTTTAGCTTTGGATGTGGCTTTAAAGTAGATCTGATCGGAGTTCCAAAAAAACATTCATCTTTGTTGAGCACCATTATTGTTTCCCACCATCTTTCATCTTCTACCATTTTTTTAGCCAAGAAGACCGTGTCATGTCTAACCCGTGCTATTTCTGTGAATATACGATGACTCACTTTTGCCTCTTTTTCATACGCACAAAAACATTTTCAATAAGATTCAGTTTTCCTTCTGTTTTCTCCTCTCTTATTCTGATAAACGTTATAATGTTCTTTTTTTTATTTCGAGAATTCGCAAAAAAAATATTTTGAATAATTTAGAATTTAGGAAAAGTCACAAGTAGAGTGACTTCTTATTTTTTTTCAAGAACTCAGTTGTTATTCGGAATTTTAAGGGGAAAATTCGGCTCTGTACGGAGAAGAAGGATTTCGAAATTCAAAAACATCTGATTTCCAAAAATCAAATCTCAAAATCAGTAGAACACCCCTTTTCTCTGAATCCTTTTTTTTCGTACAGAGCGAAGGATTCTTCAACTGGTTTTTCGTTTTTTTTTATTATGAGGCAAAACTGTATGTTTCCCTTTTTGTCATATGAAAAAGTATTGAACATTATTTGATTATTTTTGGGCTCTCAGTTTTCTCTTGAATTATGAGATAACATTTTTTTCAGTAGGATCAAAAATATGACATACACAGGTCTCTTTTTGAAAATCATGAATATCCTCTCATGTTTTCTTTGTAAATCAATTTCGTTTGTCATGTTTGTTTTCTTATTTGTACAATTCTCCTCAAATCTAATGAATCGTTTTAGGACTGAAAACTTCTGCTAAATATGGATAATATGGAAAATATCCGTCAGCAGCTAGCTAATGTGGTTAGTATTTAAATTAATAAGCATGTGAAGAAAGTAACTTAAAAATTTAAAGGTCGCCGAGTTGAATATTGTTCTGAAAGACAGACAGGTGCAACGCGAAACACTTGAAAAGGTATTTCCAAAAATAAGAATATTCAAAATAAGAATGATTTCAGGAGTTGGAGAAGAAAGTGGTGGAGACGTCGACTGCATCAACTGATGGATCGACTTCTCTTTCGGAGGAATCCATTCAGTTTTACAAGGATCATGGTCATGATTATTCCCCATTCCACTAATTTTTTTCTTCATTTTTGAACGTATTTGAAATGTTCATAATTTTCTCATTTTTTTCTAATATTAATTTTAGTTTACATCAATAAATTTTCGTCATTTCTCGCAAACAGTAACTGACAATATATTTTAGATTTGAGAGAGTGGCATACAGACTTCCGGTACTTTTGATTGCTCACGTCGGAAAGGTCAATTTCAGATTTTTTATTTGAAAATCGGTTCATCCTAGAGGCAGCATATTTGAAGAGTCTAGATTTCAAAAATTTTATCAAATTCTGACAGTTGCTGATTGGAACCACCTTGTCCGATTCTTAGGCTTTTTCTTCAGTATTTTAATATTCAGGCATCCATCGGTATGTAAAACTGCAATAAAATCTGAAATTTTATGTGTCTAAGAATATTTTCTGCCCTCTTTTCACATCTTGCAAGATTCACCTTCAAATATGCTGCAACTTCTAACTCTATTCACAAGTATTTATCCTCAACCTGAACTGACTGCTGACCTAAAATTCACAAGGTATCTGACACCCACAAATGAAACTTGATCATTTTTCAGGGCCTTAATTATTGATACCGTGAACACAGGGCAACTTCAAAATATTGTCAAATTCATAAATTTTCAAGATTTTGAAGCAGAAATATGTGGAGAAAAAACACATCATTGTGAGTACATAATTCTACACGATTCATATTTTGATAGTTGTAACTTCCAGTCAAGTTAACTTCCCATCTAACTCTCATAAGCAAGCAGTTCCACATGACTGAAAATATAACTGACTTCCACTCATATTATCAGAAAACCCCGGGAGTTTTTGAGGTCAATATTTCCAATGTTCCTGATATCTTGAACATTAAGATATCTGTGAATCTTACAAGTTCAATGCATTTCATTTCGACGTTGAACATGAAAATCTTAGCAAAGAAAAACTATGAGGATAAATGGAAAATCAATAAGGTAGAAGTTGATGGTGGAGAATGTGTGCATATGAATGATGGTGTGGATGAGGTGTATCCCAGTTGGGAAGCGAAGTACACACCAAATGTGACTTCTGAAGAGTTCATGAACAAAGTTATTGATGAAATGTGAGTTTTTGGCAGAAGTGAGATTTGGGATGTTCCGGGCCAATCACCCCGGGTTCTATTTTAACGCAATCAAATAAATCTCCACTTTTTCAGGCCGGTCATAGTTTTCTCGCAAGAGTTTTAAAAAATTTGAAAGTTGAGAGAATAAAAAGCACTATCAAAATTTTTTAAAAACAGAAAAAATTGACTACCAAGAAAACAGTGACAAATCCTGGTACGGCTCATAAAGAGGATCAGGGGTCTCAGAATGCCATATAACTCCTGGTTGTTGGAGAGCTTTCAACTTATCTTGACCCAAGTTTTTCAAATTAAATGCTCATGTGGTTTTTTTATTCATTCGGATCAAAAATAGATTTTGAACAAGAATAGGTTAACTGGAATTTCGCCAAATTCCCATTTTTTTTCCAGAATTCCCTTCGACGAATACGTCAATGAGGACAAAGTTCATTACTTGGACATGTTTTATAACAACTTCCTAGCCAGAATTGATGTTAGATCCAGCTTCAATGATGGATACAATATCTGTGAGTATCACTATTTTCAAGTTTATTTTTATATATAATTTTCAGACGAGTTCATGAAATACTGGAAAACCTTCATGAGAAGATACACAGTTCGTCGAGACATCCAAATCCGAACAAAAATCATCACTAAACAATCCGACTACATTGTCTTCCGATCCCTTATTTACTTCGAGAATTTGTTTTTCCGAAACTCTCTTGATTTATGGGATTTCCAAATTGAAGCCACTTTTGTGAGTTGGAACTCCAAATATTGGTTGATATACTGTTTTCATTCAGAACGATGATTTAGAAGATCGTTGGAAGATTTCAAAGATATTCATAAGACCACCTAACATTGGAATAGAGTTTTTTAGAGATATAGCCTATTGGGAAATTATTGACTTGATAGAGCCGTTGATAGCTCAAATTGGAGTTAGTGATTATCCTGAATCTAATGTGACTTGTGAACAGGTTATTGTCAATTCCACAGAGCTCCAGAATCGTGAGTCAGTTTTCTCTTAAAGTTCTAATGAATCATGTCGCAGTACCTCAACTCGTTAGAACAACTCTGAGTGGAATGAATATGATGGAGGCTCACTTTGAAAGTCAAATCCTTGATTCTGATCTTGGAGAGGGGTCCTGTTTGAGGTTTAGGTATTTTTACAAGAACGATGCAACTGAAATGAAGACCGATGTGAAGTTTTATGTGGAATATGTGAGTTCTATCTAAAGGGCTTGATCGAGTTCATTTTTTTAGAATCCATCTAAAGAACAATACGTTTTGGGAAAAACCTTCCGGATTGAATGTCCTTCTCTGGTTCCAGTTCGGGTGGAAGATCTGAGTGCGAATGAGCTCAGATCAAGATTGACAGAGAATAAGGTTTATGACAAAACATGTTGAGAGAATAAAGATTTTGTTATCTTGTGAGAAATCAGCCATGGTCCAATGAAAAATGGACCGGAAATATGTAGATGTTTCTGAAACGATCCAGACAACTCAAAATGTAACCTTCAACAGACTGTGGAACTCCGCTCTGCCCGAACTAGTCTCCTTTTTTTTCTTAAATTTTGTACATTTATAGAATTTGCTCTCCTGATCCACGTGCTGTTTTTTTTACTAAAGATTTATGTGAGAGGAGATACGAATTTTTAAAGTTTAGAATTAATTTAGAATCCTCGTTAAAATTAGCATACCTTGCCCTTGTGCACGCAAAAATAAAATTTTTTTTTGTTGAAGTTACATTGAGTTTTCAATAGTTTATTTATATCATAAATACGGTAAAAATATGAACTACTTTCACAGAAACCTTCGGTGAAAAAGAAATACTGAATGTTGATAAGGAGAACGAGTTCTATAAATGTGCCAAATTTGAGAAAACTCCAAAAGAGCGACTAGTTGAACCTCTTGTAAGGAATGTTTAACCGAAATGAAGCAGCCACATCCGAAGTACAGTAACCAAATGTGCAAACACCGCAACGCAATATTGCACAAAAACAAATTTATCTTAGGTAGGGAACGAAAAACCGGTATAACTTTCCTCACAGTAGTTTGTAATTAACCAAAAATAGGGTTTTCCCTAGAATAAAACACGCTGATTTTAAAGGTTTATTTGCATTTTCACAAAACTTTCTAGTTCTTTCAAAAACGGTGCGCCCGTTTTTGAGAGCCAAACATTAAAACTGAAATATTGTGATTTCATATTTTAGGATGATGATTTTGACAGTGTTTGCTTTGTGTGTTGTTTTGAAATGCGATGTTTATCATCATCAGAACTCTTTAAAAAATCAGTATTCAAACATTTATCATATTATTACAACGGATTTTGTCTATTTAAAATCTTAGAAAGACTCGAATTCCCACTTATTTCTTTTGCTGTTGGTTTTTTTGGACAATGGAAATGCATATGAATGAAATCGAATCTATCAAAGGTATAGTTCTGAAAACAATTCAAAATTTCAAAAAGTACAACATGAATAGTTAACCCACATATTCCGCTTTGACATTCAAACGTATAACCCGATAGGTTCCATTCTCTTTGTAAACGTATGCATATACTACATTCAAAGTCTTCCCATCACATGTAATTTTTCGATTTTTGCTCTGAAAAACTTATTTTTTAAAGTTACATATAATTTGATGTTCAATTTACCCAATGTGTGGCATTGACATTGTAAAAGCTTCTATTCTTCGCTTTCTGGAAAGCAACTGAAATTTAAAAATTAAGAATGAGAAACTAAATTTAATGAATTAAATACAACCTTCCATATTTTCATTTGGGGTTATAGTAACTTCACAAGATGTTCCTGACCATGTATTTTCTCCTTTTTCGTATTCAGCTTTGTGATCGTTCAAACTTGTCATCCTAAACAAAAACTTGAATTTTTCCCGAGAAAGTTCTCACCATTTCGAATTGTGTTTCAAAAATGCATTCATTGAATATTGTTTTCTTTGATCCATGTCAAACTCAAAAGGACTTATTTCAAGTTTTTCAACGATCAGTTTATCATTGCTTTTGGTGCACGAGATTGTGAACATCCACAATTCAGTTAAGTCATTGTTCAAAATTTGGTCAAAGAAAATTGAGATTCTGAAAACGGCTCGAGTTTCATGGATTTCGAGAATTTCATCTATAGATCTGGTGTTGTTAAATTCCTGAAAATATAGATTTTCTATAAGCTCTAATAAAATGGAATCACCTGCAAGTCTAATCTTGCTCTGTATCGTGATTTGAACTCATTCACATATGATTGATAGACATCTAGAAACCGATACATAAAACCCACCAATATTCTCTGTTAAACTTACCACCAGTGTATCGAAAACTAGCATTGGGATTGGTGTCGACTTCAGCGTAAAACTTTTCCGACAAGTGCTCTGATTTGACATCAAATGGCAATTCTTTCTTAATCTTATTGGCAAAATCCAGCACTTCTGAACTATCGATCGAGCATTCAACAATATTCTGAAGTGTTAGAACAACCAGCACTCCTGTTATCAACATTGTTGAAGAATGTGACAAGGAAGGAGTTGAGGCGGTTTTAAAGACGATAAGTTCTTAGACACATATAAAATACGGCTAGACTTGTGCGATTATAAACATGTCTGTGGGATTCTGGAAACATGGGGAAAAATAGACGATAATAGAGATACTCATGGAAAATATGTATACAGAATCTTACAAGTGTAAAAACAAATCAAGACAAATCCTGAAACCATGAATTAATTTTTCTGAAACGAGCAAGATAAGTAAAAAAAAAAGTTCATAGAAGAAGCTCGATCAGAGAAAATAATTTTCTGATATAATTTTTTGGAATTTTTAGGAAACGGACCAGAAAACCTTTCTTACAATTTACCTCTTGTTAAAGGTAAATTTCTGTTTATTATTTCACTACAAAAATTTAAATTTACTTTTGAGCACAGTAGATTTGATCAAAAAGTACTCCACATCTATTTCAGATGATGTTGTTGGTTGTTGGATTTGTTCCAGAAGTTAGATTTATCTAAACCTATGTATTTTTTTGATTTTAGACTCAATTTTAGACTTAAATTTTTTAGACTTAAACCGATTTTAGACTTAAACCGCACCCACTTTTTTGGAGGGAATTGAAATGAAAAAATAAAATTTTGATAGGACGTATTTTTTGTTCGATAAATGTTGTTTTTCTTAGGCTGTGATCAACCTATCCGATTAAGGTTCATGAACTACATCTCGAATGATATGTGACGTTGTCGAACTTGATGGCAAATAAAATTTCGAGAAGTCTAGACAGTCCGTTTTTTTTCATATTTTTTCATTTTTCTTCGAGATGTTAAAAATCTTGATACAGTTCAGCTTTATCAGCTCTTGTTTTGCTCATACTACTGAACAAATTGAAAGTGCCAATGGAGTTGCAAAAGTTATATCTCACTTGTAAGTACAAGCTTCTTATTTAAAGTTTAAAGATTGTTCCAGGATTGTGAGACAATCAAGTTTAGAAAACGATGATTGGGAAGAGGCCACTAGAAAATTATTCTTGATATTTGATCCCAATGGAACTGATTTCTCAATTCAATGCAACAATTCGCAAATGCATTTTGGTGAGCAGATTTTTTCTTTGAAAGCAAGACAATTTATTACCATTCAGATTCAACACACCGTGAATATTTTGCTATCCAGAGAAGAAGATTCAAGAGTGTTCCAAAGGAGTTCATTCCCAACTTCAACATAATTTCTATCCAGCCTGTGAAATTTGAGTTTTTCTTCAACTTAACCAACAAAATGGGATTCATCGCTACCGAGAAGTATGGAATAGCAACGATTCAAAAATATAATGGTAATGTGTATATAAATAGAGTTGTGAAGAGCGGAACATGTCTTGATTCACCAATTATTGATAAGGAACTGGTTTATGATTCATGGGAACCGGAAATGGATTCAGGAAAAACATCGGTGGATCAGTTTATAGTCAATGTAGAAAACAGGTAAAACATTTCATATCTCAATTTAAGAAAATCCTGTTTTCTACAGTATACCATTCACAAGTTCAAAAGATCTGCTTTCTACTGATTTTGAGGCGTTTATTGAGACTGATCAAAATTACAAAAAGATCTATGGTTCCAGTAAGTTTTATGTGGTATTCAAAACAAAAATACACATCTATCCAGACGAGTTTATCCAATACATGGTTCAATTCACCAAACACTACAAACTTCGACGCGATGTCACGGTTCTTAAATCTGACCCTAATAGAATTGCTGAAACCACAATAATCACTCAAAAAACCGATCATGTTGTACTTCGAACATCGGTATTTTTTGAGTTCAAACAGGAGAGTAACATATTTTTGGATCTGTTCACATTTTTCATAGAGACAAAATATGATTCGGAGTGGAAAATATCAAGAATAATCATGTCACCGCCTTCATATTTTCTGAATTTTGATGTTTTTCAGAGAAGAAGTAGAGGATAATTTTAATCGAAATGAAGTTTCACGCTGCATTTTTTTTAATTTAGCCTAATGAGTCGTCAAGTTGACCTTCTATAAACGTGAGAATGTGCTAAGTGAAATTTCAAATCCATCACCAATTATAGATACATAACCTCTTTTTGTAGTCTATCAACTCCCATAAGGAGATATTTGAATGTTCGAATTTTTCCCGTTGCAGTTTTCATTAAAAAATTGACAAGGAAATGGTTTGAGGAAAATGTGGGGTTTTGCGGCGAGACATATATCATTTTGAAGATCTTGACACACTGAAAACGAATCTGGTATCAATTATTGCCAAACGATGTCCTCAATACGCAATTTTCAGTCTTGAAATGTACACTGAAAATACAAAAAATGCACGAAAAATCATCAAAAACTAACAAAAGTGGGATGGTATACCATAAGGGTAACTTGTTGCCCTGAATATATCTAGACAGCTTTTTTATATGAAAATGAAAGATTATAGCACTTTCAGCTAACTGAATTTTTTTTTCTAGGAAAAAAAAATATGAAAAACTGACAGAAAAAAAACACTTGAAAATATTACGTGGGCTTGTTTTCATTCCATTTTTCTGTTTTTTTCGCAAATGATTTCTATGTTCTGAAGTTGTCAGCCTAATTTTGAGGTTTTTAAAGAAAATAAATATTCCAGTGTTCTTTTTCATACTTTATTACCCTATAGTCCCGAGCCCTCCTCAAAATCGCTTTCAAGCAGGTTTTCTCCCTTTCCAGCTGAAAACTTTGAAGCTGAAATTCGCGCATCGAGAATCGCTTCTAGCAAAAATTGATAACATACCCGTTTTCAGCGTGTCAAGGTCTATAAAATGATATATGTCTCGCCACAAAATCCCACATTTGCCTGAAACCATTCCCTTGTGAGAGATAATCTTTATTTTCCCCATAATGTTATTAAGACATTTTTCCGGCATTTTTTGAACGATTACACATTTTTTGCGGGACGGGTAATTATAAGATTTGGAAAAATTACTATCTCCTCCATCAGAGCACCTTTGTCGGTTGGCAGATTTAATCTACTACACCAATTGAGCAGACAAGGGAGCAAGACAGACATATGAAAAAGAGGAGAGAGATAGGAAGACACCAATTATCCAGACATCACCTGTCAGATCATAGCGATTATGCAGACACCTATTTGTTTATTTTTTTTAAATGAAATTTGATACTCAACATGTCAGTGGAAGTTGAAGCAGACGCATAACACATGTTCGACCTAGATTGATTGACCAATATATTTTTAGCAACTGATTTTATTGAGGGAATTATTTAAGTAAAATATCAAAAACCACATTGGAATCGCAATTTATTTGAATATCAACTTCATTTCAAAAACAAAAACAACAACAACAAAATACCCATTTAATGGAAAACGGAAAGAATTCGGATGAAATTCGGAAGTTTTTTGGAAGTCAATCCTCCTCCTCAGTTTGATTATATTGAAATTTTTGCACAGAGTTATTGATGCTATTTCTAGTTTCTTCTTTCAGCGCATTGAAACCTCTCCATTGTGCCATTTCGAGAATCTGTCCCATCTCATCGAATTGATCCTCCATGTTTTTCTGGAAACGTTAAAAATTGTATAAATATACATTTGATTCTCAACAACTCACGAGAAAGTGTGGCAATGAGTACTTATCAGCGAGTTGGATTTTTTCTCGCCTTGGCAACTTGGAACTTTCAGTGAGCCAAGTATCACACATTGGTTTGAAGGTAGGGATGCGGAAGATATTGCCAAGTTTAAGGATAAACTTCACATTTTGATCTGGAATTGAAAACATTGAAAAAAATACAACATAACAATATCCAGTATTTTCCGAACACATAACAATATCCAGTATTCGATTTTTACCAAACGCAATTTTCAGTCTTAGAATTTACATTTTACACCGAAAAATGAGAGAATTGAAAATATGCCTAAATACTCTCTAGCTCGCCAAAATTGTGAGGTAACGTTTTTCCTGATCTCCTGAAACACTTGTTTTACATACAATTAAAAAGTTCCAGTATTTTCACCAACTAAATCCCAAAAAAAAACAATTAAAATTTCCGGTGCCAAATAATAACAAAACTTTACGTTAGTTTTTTTTTCAAGTGTTTCTTTCTAAAATTCGAAGTTAAAATTCTGACATTTCATTGAAAATGAAGATTTTATGGTTACTTTTTATACTTGATTACTTTATTTTTAAATCAAAGCCTGCAAAATCGCGTTAATTCGAGTTTTCTAACTTTCTAGCTGTAAACTTTGAGATTGAAATTTGCGCACTGAGAATTGATTTCAGCAGAAACTGATTACTGGATGTTGATCAGTGTTTGAAAATCTTTAGAATTATAGGTGAAATTATTGCTCCGTTTTATCCAGAAATTTTTTTTGGAATTTTTAATGAAGCTTTTTTTGAATAGAGAAAAAAATTTTTAAAAATGGACCCCTCCTCAAATTAAAATACTAGAATAAAACCTAAAAATTACCTGTCACCTCTATGCCAACAGAGCAAATCATAGCGAGAAAATTGGCCAACTCTTCCGCACGAACATTATCCAACTCGATTTGTTTTTTTTCCTCCAAAACGATCGGGTTGTAAAAAACCTCCGACAATCTTGCCAACATCTGAAAAATTGTTCGATTTACTTTTTCTACCGAAATTTTATGTACTTACGTATTTGTCGAAGTGGAAATTGGTGAATCCCGCTTTTAGGACAACACATGGAATGCTCGAAACCTCGGCACTAAAATCATAAAACTTGAACTCCAAAGATATTTCGATCGACAAAAAGTCCTTGTTCTCCATTTGACTTGAGAAATTGAAAGATACTGATAAGCGTTGGTGATCCGGATCTTCATATCCACCAAAGTTGCCGATTTTTTGGCTTTCTTCCACACAATATTGTTGAATCTCCCCGTTCTTCACAAACAATCTTGGAACGAAAACTGCTTGACATAACCAGGCATCACCATTCACCTGACAAGATGACAATATCATGAAGATTTGCAGTTGTTGGCCTATTCGTCGTTCTATCCCAATTTTCCAACTCATATTTTTGAAGTCAAATGACTGACTGTGGATCAAGCTCCCATCCCAACTCTCCATATTTTCCAACTTCCATTTCAATATCTCCTTCTTTCTCACAATCGGGTTTTCTTGGAAAGGCAACTGAAAAAAATAAAGTCCATTAAAGTTGGGATAAAAGGACTAGGCAATTTTCTCTTTAAAAAAAGAACATTTTTAAAGGTAACGTCAATCGAAAAGTCTAATTTTCGAGAAAATTGTATTTGAAAAAAGAAAATTGGAAACTTCCCACGTATACGTTGAAAGTGCCCAATCTAAAAAAAACTAAATTTTTCGTTAAAAATCCTTTGAGGGTTACACCTTAAAAAAGTGCTCTCATGTTAAGAGCAACTTGCAGAATCTTTTCCTCACCCTTCAAAGCAACCCCCTAATTTATTTCGCTGAACACTAATTCTGTTCATAATTCGAAGAAGCTACTATGTATCCTTTTCTTTATACAATGTATTCAATATCAAAAATATAATCATATTATACAATTTTTTCCAATAAAATAAGAAGCAGAAAAAAATTCGCAAAAAAGGTATAAGTAAATATTAAGAGCAACTAACCCTAAAAGTGGGGTATGGAAAGTTGGCAAGTTGCTCTTAAAAAAAGAGCATATTTTTAAGGTACAACTCTCGAGGGATTTTTTTGAAAGAAAAATCTAGTATTCGAGAAAAAGAAGTTCAAAGTTGAAAATTTTCTCGAAAACAAGCTTTTTCGGTCAAAAAATCCATCGACCTAAAAATGTGAAAAAAGTTTGCTCATTATCCTTAAAGGAGTTGTAACAGGAAAAAATACTTCAATCTACTTGATCTTAAAAGAAAGGGCACTTTCTGTATAGTGCAAACCCCTGAAGGAATTTTCATATATTTTTCGTATTTTGTACAGCTTTGAATATTATTTATAGAAAGTTAAAACCTGATGTCAGTCTGACCATTTTTAGCCGAGATATAGTTAAAAATATAGAATATGTTTTACTGTGAAAATTCCCTCTAGGTTTTTACTATACGGATCATTCTCTTTTTTTCAAAGGTGGGGTAAAGGGCAAAAATTTAAAGACCTACTCAACTATACCCATTTTGCGTAACACCCTCTCCCCTTTTAACTTTCATCTTAAGTAAAACAAAAAAAAAACACTTACCTTGATCTTTTTCGCGGATTTTTTTGCAGTCGTTCTCGCTTTTTTTGGTGGCATTTTGATGACAACGAAAATTAGCAAAAATAGTTTTGTCGTCGAAGCAACAAAAAAAAAACAACTGAAGGAATGGGAAAGGGGGAGGCGTGTCTAATACTCCGCCCGTTCAGGACATTGCTGCTCTTCCCCCTCTCTTTTTCTCATAGTCTATTGGTTTCTATGGTTTTCTCGCGCGCCTGCAAATGAGCGAGGAGCCTCTCCCTTTTTTCTCTTTTTGTTAGTTAACATATAATCGTATAATTTCTGTGCTTCCAAGTATGAATCATGATGTGCTACCTTCTTTTTTTTTTGAGAGAAGGAGAAAATTGAGAAAAAAAGATATGTACATTTGGGAAATGTAGAAGGAGTAAGATAATATTGACTAATTTGATAAGAAAAAAAAGTGATTTTCATGACGAAAAGTATATCTTTCGACAGACTTTTGGACGCCGATCAACATTCCGGTGTTCATTTTTGTGAACCGCGATTTTTTAAGTGCAAGTTTTTAAGTGCAAAAAAAAATAAAAACAGGACGTTATCATATCTTAAAAACCATTCGAAGACATCCATTATCTCCGTCAAAAATCTTTTTATCTTTCTTGCGCAACTTAAAACTAAATTTTTCTCTGAGTTTTGCTGCATTATCGATTTATTCATAACACCAGATGATATTTTGAGTTATTATAAATTTGGACATAAAACACTGAAAAACTCCATATGATAGGTGTTGTTTCTTGCGACCTGAAAACAACTGTTATGGAATGATTCATGAAAAATCGATATTTGAATTCAAAAACCGGATTCATGAAACCGGAAATATTGAGTTTAATTCCAATTTTTTTCAATTGAAAAAAAACTAAAATTAAGAAGGTCACAATGGGAAAATACACGTGTCTCTGAAATGATTTACCGTTTTATTTATTTATTTAATTTTTATTAGAGACTGTGTATTTTCTTATTGTGATCATTTTAGTTGTAGTGTTTTTATTGGTAAAAATTAGAACTGAATTCAATTTTTCCGTTTCATGAATCGGGTTTTTGAATTAAAATATTAAAGGTGGGGTAAAGGGACTCGGCAAGTTCCTCCTAAATGAATGAGCAAAATTTTTAGGTAATACACTCTAGGGATTTTTGATCGAGAAGTCTAGTACGTTGAAAATTTTCAAATTTCCGACTTCAAAATGTTTTTTTCTCGAATACTAGACTTTTCTATGTCTCTCGAGAGTATCTTAAAAAATGTGCTTTTTCAATTAAGTGCAACTTGCCGAGTCCCTTCACCTCACCTTTAACTAATTTACTTATTTTTCTTTCATGAATCATTTCATTAACTTGTTCATAGAAACTCACGTAATTTGCGGTGAAACTAACAACCATCTCTTTTTCAATGTTCTCATTCCCATTGAAAAGCGTGTATTTCACTTGGAAGTGTAGAAAATATCCATAAACAATCCCTACCACATTGCTTTTGTACTATAAATTTCTACATAGTTATGAATTGTCAGATGTTTTTTTTAACTTACAGGTTTTGTTGTTTTTCTGATATTCTTTGATATAAGTCCGATCAATGATTCTGAATTGGAGTTTTGGTATAATTAATGAGGTTCTCAATCAGCATTCACCTATGTTATTTGAATTGTACTCAATAGCTATGTTTCCACATAAAGATGTGCTATTCAAAACTTCGGTCTTCACTTCTCTGATTTTACTTTCGAGCCTAAAACTATTTCCATTTTGGACCCATCTTTAGACCCAGATGATAACTCACTCTTCATACGTTTTATAAGCAAGTTCATCCGCAGTTCTCTTTTCGAAAACCCCAAACGTCAAAAAATATGCGGGAGGAGACATTATTATTCTAGTGATCTTCCACGTTGAATTGTACTTTGCCTCAATGAAAAATGTGAACAAATCCAGGAAGGTGCTAGCTCTCGATTTGTACTCGAAAAACTTCGAAACTCTGAGAACAATGTGATCACTTTGTTGAGTTATGATAATGATTCCAGCGGTTCTGTTTGGATCAGCTTTGGTGTTTTTGATTTCATGTCGAAGCATATATTTGTTAGTGAACTGGCGCATGTATTGGGTGAATTCTTCTAAAAACCGAGTGGGTTATTATCAAAGTCTTTTTTTTTGAACATACCCTTATCATATGTGCTCTCCAAATTCATGTCAATCATCCCTTCAAAATCCTCGTTGTCCAATAAAACATTTGATTCGTCAAACGGAAAGCTGAATTGTTCATTTTAAAACTACGTATTTTTCCGGACCCAACCTTTCTTCCATCTTTTCTAAAAACTCTGTAACAGAACTATTATCCTGATTCATTTTCGGTTCCCATGTATCATAAATCAGTTTGTTCTCAATTTTCGGGGAATCCAGACATGCTCCAGTCATCACAACTCTGTCAACCAACAAAGGACCTCCAAGTTGCTTCATTCTCTTCGAAATTCTGCATGTGAATTTGGTTGTTGCGACGAATCCCATTTTGCTTGTCAAATTTAAAGAGAACTCGAAATACAGTGGACGATGAGAGGTGAACTGAAGCTTTGGTTTGGAGTCTATCGTGATGTTTTTGTATCTTCTTCGTTGACTGACAAGGTATTCAAAATACTTCGAGTCTGTAAATGTTTATGTTTCTTTAGAAGTAAATGATTAAATACCATAATGTATTTGGAACCCGTCACAGTCCGACGAAAAATCGATTCTTTCACGGTCGATCATATCATCTAGTTTTTTCAGAGCCGCTTCAAAATTTTGGTAATGACTTGTTTGGTTGACAAACCTAGAATTTTGATTTTTAGTGATATTGAAATTTGAAAATTCAGTAATTATATACATATCAAATAAAAATCAGGCCGGACTTCGATTGTGAAACAGATCTAAACACCCGAAAAGTACTTCAAGCTCGTGAAATTCTGAACCGAATTACCTGGATCAAAGTGGGCCAACCTAGGTCCGATACAGACAACTCACTCAGATTTCCAAAAAGTTCTGTTTTTTACTCACGTCATCATGAAATCTTCAGCAAATTTCAATTCGGCGTCTTTTTTGGATTCAACATTTAGAAATAAAACCAAGCCAATCAACAAAATCACTTTCATCATGGTTGGATTTTTTCAAAAATGATCGACCCATTTCGAACAAAACAAATTGTTCCCAGACAAATAAAACTTGTCTCGACTGGGGGAAAATTTTGTGAACTGTTCAGAAAAGCAGAGTTTTTTTTTCCAGAAATAAGATATGTGGATGTTGGTTGAGTTTGACTCCTCACTTGGTTCTTAGAACAGGCAAGAAGAGGCACTTTTGTGCTCTTTGTGCACATTTTGCAGATTACAGATTGCAGATTGTGCAGATTAAAGCATCAGCTTGAAGTACAAGTGACAACACTAGAGCATTTATTTTGGCGAAACAGCTGGTGATAAGTGTAAAAAACAAAGAAAAATGCGATACGCTGAAAAAGGAAGAGCAACAACGGTTCAAGGGGCAATGTGATGCACAAACAAAAAAGAAAATCTATTAACATTGATATCATAAAATTCATCTAATTTATTCATTTATTTTGGCACATAATTCTCCCATATCGCGACCGCAAACAAAATGAGGAGGTAAATTTTCACAAACATTTTTCAAAAATTCGCTTCCCAAGTGTGTGAACCAAATTTGCATTGTTTTGAAATCGGTTGGAGCTTCTGCCATCAAATTCTTATCGCCGTGACAACCACATTTACGACATTGCACCAGATTGTTTTCCTGTAATCGAATAGTAATGAAAAGTAGCAACGATATATCGAAATGATATTTGAAACAAGTTGTTCAGTTGAAAAAAAATACTGAAAGTTCGAAAAAACTCAACTTTCTTAACGTAAAAGTATGGAAACAATTTTTCAGATCAATTTTCAGCTTTTCCTAGTATTTTTTAGAAATTTCATGTTTCAGACTCTATGTATAATATAACCTCATTGGTGGCAAGAAACAAAAACTAACCATAATGACGTTGATAATCGAAGAAGATGGGATATCCATCGATTCTCGATTGCAATGGACGACTTCATTAGCTGGCGGGATCATCTCAACAGTATTCCTGCCCTGTTCTTTTTTTTGTGAGTTGTTGAGGTGCGGATTTTTATGCTCCTCTGGAAGATATTCAACAGCTTCGATTCTTTCTTTGTTTATCTGAGAAAAATATGATTTTTTGCTTTTTTTTTCAAGGGTGTTAACGGACTTAACATCGGCCGGGTTTTTGTGAAAAATTAATGATCCTAGCGTTTTTTTCACGTCAAAGAACCTTTTAGTACTTTCTCTATACTGAAAAAATCTAAATTCGATTAAATATTTCAAGTTTCTAGAGCAAACTTAGGAACATATATGTCCCTTCATAAAACCCGTTATCACCCTCCTGTGATTCTCTTTATAGAAGTATAAAACAGTGTGATATGTGAATTAAAACATAATCTCATTGGTGGCCAGGAACAAAGGACTAACCATGATATCCACGACCTCTTGACTGCGGTCGACGAGTTTTTCCTTTGGCGGGATCACCTCAACGACGTCCCCTTCTTTCTCCTCTGCTTCTTCCCCTTCTTTCTCTTCTTTCTCTTGTACACTCTGTAACTATACTATTTTTATTAATTCTATGAAATAAATTTTTTCATTTTTACCTCTTCCTCATTTCCTTGTCCATTTTCCACTGCAGAATTCAAAACTTCATAGTTTTCGTATTCAACAACCATCCTATCTGAATCGACATTTTCGTCGATTTGCTCCACCTTCTCCGCGATGACTTCGTTCCAATTTATTTTTGGAAAACAAATCGATTTTTCACCTGGAATTCCATATGAGTTCGGCACACAAAACTGGACACTTGTTTTTGGTTTTCTTGGGCGAACTTTGGACCCAATCGATTAATCCATTCGGATAGAAGATCGCCGTTTGTTGGAACGTGCCTCATTTCCGTCACCGGACAAGATTTAGAGCACAAAATACATATACGATTTTGAATAGATCTGGTTATTCGAACAAATTCCTTGGATTTCTTTTTTGGCGCCATCTTGAAGTTAGAAGTTGTTAATCTCTAAAAATCTTACTCTGTGACTTACATCGATTAGGAAACTATGAAAGTGGTTTTATAAATTCAAAGGCTTCTAAACTTCAATGATACAATTTTCGAAGCCTTGATTTATTCATGCAACGTCTCAAAAAAAGACAAAACAAAAGATTCAACTGTGGTTTTGGAAGATATAGACAACCTGAAACAAACATGACTGTTAAAAATTTATTCACGCGTCTGTTTTTTTTCTCATGATGACTTTTTTAAAGAAATTTTTTGGAAAAAAAGTTCTAGATAGATTGTTTTTGAATAAACTGACTCATAATAAAATATACATGAACACTAGTAAACTATTCACTTTGGCTTTAAACACTGTTACACGCAATAAATCAAAATATCACTACAGAATTCCAAAATCAACTATAAGAAACAATTTCTTTGTTAACCGAGCTTGTTCGGTTCAAACCAAAAGTATTTGAAACTTCAGACCAAATTTACAAAACTCTAGTTGCGCTTATTTTTCCTGGGTTCGTATTATAGTATTGGCATCAACTTTCATTTGTTTCAAAAATAAAATTTCTCACCGGGATCTCTTTCTTGCCTGGAAACTATTTTGTCATCGTATTGTTTTGAATCATCACAAGAAGAATACTTATAGAAAATTAATATAGACAAAATTGAAAGTTTTAACATAGTTTACAATAGTGAAATTATGTCAAGTGTTTTTCCATCGATGAAAATTCTCAAACTTTGTGATGTCTAGACCATGAGAAATTGCCTAGTTGATGGAAGAAACGATTTGAAACAAAAACAAGTTCTTTTTGAAAAATGATGTTGAAGCTTTCAATTTTGTCGATTTTACTTGTCTACTGTGATTCGGTTAATCCTGAAGTAGATCTGGCGAATGCGTAAGTTAATATCTTTTTATATTCACATACATTGCAGATGTGCATTTTATTTTTATGTTTCAGATTAATGAGACAATCAAGTGTGAACAATTATGATCAAAGAGCTATGCTTAGGGAAGTAAGAAAAGAATTAGATGATGAGAATTTCAATGTCAAGATTTGTGGTCAAGTTCTACCTCCAAGTAGGTTTTTCTCTATGGATTTTTAAAAGAATATCTTTGTTTTTCTAGACACAACTTGGGAATACGTTGCACAGCCTTATTATCAATACACTATCAATCAAATATTCAGATATGAGAGCATCCCAAATAAGACAAAACCTCAAATTGAAAAAATCGAAAAACCAAGCAAACTCAAGAATTATCGGATCACTTTTGAGTTGACTGATGTTATGCATGTGAAATTGAAAATGATAATACTTCTTGGTGGCTTACCGGAAATGAGAGTCATGTCAAAAATTGGAAATGTGTATATTCAAAGTCTAGAATACGGTGGAGCATGTATTGACTCACAGAATTTTGACAGAAAATATGTGAGTAGTATGTGGACGCCGAAAAATGATCCTGGAAATGTGACGGGCAAAGATTTCATGGATTCTGTTGTTGAGAAGTGAGTAAACTTCATAAATTTGATCAATTCTCTATGTATGTCTATATTTTTTCAGTATGCCGTTTGTTGAGAAATTCAACAAAAGTATGTTTTCTCAAACATTTGTTGGTCAAAAGTATCATCCTGGACAACAAGTATTTCTTCATGATCGTGCGTTTTTTTTTCACGAAATTCAACTTGTTCAACTCGTAACTTTTTTTTCAGATAACCTAAAAGAACATGTTTGGTATTTTGAAATGAAGTATAAACTCCGAAGAGATTTGAATGTTTTTCCGATTCCTGAAAATAAAAAAGAGGAATTCAAAAAGGTTTGAATTATTCAATTGGAAAAGATTTTTGTTCTATTTCAGATGAACTTCGATACACTGGTTAAAACGGATATTGTTGTAGAAGACAAGGATCATATCGTTTTCAAAGTTTCGAGAGTTTTCGAGAAGAGAAGAAATCCATAAGAGAAAGAATTGTGGAACTTCCAGATTGAAGCTATTTATGTAGGTTAAAATTTAATTATTGAAATGCGGAATTTTCAGAATGTGGATAATGATGCGACATGGAAAATAACAAGATTATTCATTACCCATCCAATACATTATTTCAAAATGTCATTTTCTCAGTTTTTAGGAGAATTCAAAGTAGATTTTATAGGAGGATTGACGAGAAGGTTTTGAGCATTTCAATTTTATGCATATGATTTGATCATTTTCAGTATTGAAAAAGTTGCTAAGACACACGAACAAAACTATGAAGCAGATTCAGAACTTTTTGAATATTTCAAATTTCTCAAAGTTAACGAAGATGATGTTCTTAAACCAAAAAAAAACTATGGTTTTTCTAAGCCTCCAGTCATTTTTGTAGACTTCATTTTTTTAGGATACCCTGGTCAACGTCTCATTGATGAGTTCAGATTGCCACCCATGTTGGAAGTAGGTTCAATAGTTCGATGTTTAAAAATGAGTAAACTTCCAGTTTCATAATTGCACAAATTATATAACCGAGTTTTCCGAAGACATGGATGCATATAAACAATATCCGATTAACATAACATTTATAATCAAGTGTATATATATAGACAAATCACAAAACTATCACACTTCCAAAGTCAACTTTTATGCGCAATATGTAAAAATATTATCGAAGTCATGACAATCAGACTATGTTTTTTTTTAGATCGATAGAATGGAAGAAATGCATATTTACATTGCTAATATTACGAGACCTTATCGGGTAAGTTAACTCTGAACTGTTTGTCAAGGTAACCATTTTTCGTGACAGACTGATTTTACAATCGAGGAATTCAAAAGAAGTTATGTGAAAGAGTTTTTATTCGCTTGGAATGTCAGTCAATTGTGAGTTTTCAACAAATCCCGTAATATGTATACATTGTCTTAATAGATTAATTGGACAGTACAGTTTGGACTATAAATATTGGAATAAAAATGAGGAAAAGCTGTTGAGTTATATGAACAACGACACGTTCTATTATGTCTTATGTGATAAGAAGTTCAAAGGTATTGAAGGTTTCAAAAAATACTTGAATACAAACAGGAGGAAATTCAAAATAGGAGAAATGGTAAACCTGAAGAGGTCCACAGAAATTTGTTAAACTATTTCAGACACCTAATTATGATATCACAAACTATATTCCTTTCGAATTGAAATTCGAGTATTTTTTCACAAATATCATGAATTATATGGTCAAGGAAATTCATTATATCACTATAGAGAGGAATCAGAACAATACATTTGAAATTGCTTCAATAATTTATGAAGGTGGATGTATTGAACATAATAATTTTCATGGAAACTTCATTCATCCAATAATACATACAAAATATAGTGAACAAAGCGAGGTTGATACAAAGCAGTTCATGGGAGAGGTTGAAAAAATGTGAGTTTTGAAGGAAATTCAGGGTTTTCGTAATTGCGACATTTTAAGAGAGAGTTTTTGTAAAAGCCAAAAAGTGAACGACCATTGGAAAAATCGATTTGGCTGAAATTTTTTTATTGGAAGCCCTATGTGTGTACAACACACATGTTTTTTTAGCGAAAAATTTTTTCACCCCCTGGGGGGAGGGGGTGAAGATGAAAAGTGCTAAAACTTCAAAAAATCATAACTTTGCTCTAGGTGAATATTTTTTTATGATTAAAAAACCATTTTTTAGAAAATTTTGAAGCGCACAACTTTCTAGTTGACAAACATTTTTTATCATTTCATCCAATCCTGTTTTTGACAAAATTGGACACAAAAAGGTGCATTTTCACCCCCTAGAAAACATTCCCTTCCTATCTATCCACGTCAAAAATATTCCTCGTGCTTTTTTACGCCTACAAAAAATTATTATGAATTTAAAAATAAAAGTGTAAAATTAATTCTATTTAATGGCGCATTGTCTGACTGTGGAATATTCTGGTGTTAAGAGAGACTTTTTGTAACAACATGAATTTTTCTGACATGGCACGACCATTGGAAAGAAAAAAGTTTTTTTTTTCAAAAAAACATGTGTACACACATAAAGCTTTCAAAAAAAAAAAATTTCAGCCAAATCGATTTTTCCAATGGTCGTGCCATGTCAGAAAAATTGATGTTTTTACAAAAAGTCTCTCTTAACACCAGAATATTCCACAGTCAGACAATGCGCCATTAAATATAATTAATTTTACACTTTTTTTTTAATTGAAAGCACTCATGACAAAATGTCCCAGTTGCTAAATCTCACTGTATAGTGCTTCTACTGTATGTGCTCAATCAAGCGCAATTTTGTAGACTTTATCTTATCTTGACAATTAAACAAATCAATGAGAATGAATTTTCTTCTCAATTTCAAGCGATTATCGAATCTAATACCAATACTAGCGAAGTTTATGACTTGGGTTAGTCCGTATACGTTTGTACTTGGAAGTATGAGTTTCCTGTTGTTTCAGACAAATTCAAGGTTTATATGAAGATATTCATGGAACAGAACAGACTGCGCATAAATAGCTACGGGGTGAACAAATCGGTTTTTAACACTTACCTTATTTTAAAACATTTGTAGAGCAGAACAATTAAACGAGAAATAATATCTGAAGCCTCTGATCACTTTGTTATTAAGTATAGTATGGTATTTGATGAATTTATAAGGGGGATAAATCAAAGTTCGAATGATGAATGGATGTTTATCATTGAAGCAATGTATGTGAACGAAGAAAAACGATGGAAAATTCAAAAACTGATAATGACACCTCCATATAAACTACTCGAAAATGATACAATACAACGAAGGGCGTCTATTACTTTCATGACAAATGTTGATAATGAGTGAGGCGGTGGATGTTACGTAGAAGTGCAATGATTAATGTTTCCAGCTATAACGAAATTTTGAAAAAACTGGTAAATAATCCAAATGTAGCAGAAGTGAACCTGGCTAACTGTGAAACTCAAAAACATGATTTCAAACCTGCAGATACAGGTAATATCGTTTTAATTGATCTCCAAGAGTTTATAATTTTCCAGTCATATTCATTCATAAACTAGTTAGTTATCTGAAAGAAGGACCACTGACCGAACCTGTGAGACACTTACGTTTCTACGTTTCTACAATTTCAAAATTGTATTTCCAGATTGAATCGAAAAGAATCGCTAAGGCATTCAAAGTTGGAGGGTTCACCTTTAAAATTTTGTTTACCTACGCTGTGAATGGAGTAAAAAAACAAATCGATGTTATTCATGAAGTGAGATATGTGAGCTTTAAAAGTTCTAATTGGAACTTCAAGTTAATTAATTTTTCAGAATGGTACATTTAATTTCTATCACAGTATAAAAATGCATTTGGGTTGTCCAACACTTGTAGTTGGAACTGAAAGAAAAGAGAAAAGAATTGAGAAGTCAGAAATGATTGAATAACATTTTGAAATGTTTCCGAGTAAATAAAACAAATAAGATGAATCAATTCCACAGAAAACTGAAGAATGTTTCTCAAAATTTGAAAGAGATGCAAAAAATTAAATTGAAATGAGCAATCCTGAAAAAAGAAAATCACTAAAAAACGATCTGATGAAAATAGAAGGTCTACATACATATATTTCATATTAACGTATGTATGTAAATTGTTTGAACGTGAAACTGTTCAGCAAAGTGTGAAAACCTTTGAAATATCTGAAAAAATTAGAAAAATTCAACTTGTCCTCTAAAAATGAACATTAAATTTTCTAAACCCCTCTTTCCCCCGTACAGAGCACAAACATTTTGACAAAGTATTTTGGATTGTTTCCCAGTTCACATTCGAAGAATTCCACGTGAGGTTTTCTGTTACTGGATTTCAATTTGAAAATATTCCCAATAGTCTTATAGAGTTTGAACTGTATTTTTATGTGCACTGCAACGCTTTGAAACAAATATTGAAACTCATGTTATTTTCAGTGTTCATTTTCTTGTTTTTATGACACCCCCGGTCTAGACATCACAAAGTTTAATATCCTGAGAATTTGCTCAAGTTATCTGACAACATTTTCCATTTTAAACAAATATGTTGAAACTTCCCATTTTATCGATATTACTTCTCTATGATTCTTGTTTTTGTGACAATCCATCAATAGACGATTCAATAGACGATGCTAAAAATGTTACAAGGCAGAAAAGAGCTTTTGAGCATACGTTCAGTGAGTCACATTCAATCGCATCCGATTAAAATATAATTTTCAAAAATCAGTGGTAAAACACAAAAAAAATAGTCCCCCATTCGACTGAAATTTCGTACATTTTTGTTGTACAAAATTAGAAAGAACGGATTTTTGTCTGAATAAATTGAGTTTCAAGACTAGAACAAAGTAATTCTTGCAAAAGTAACCAGTTTTTGATCCCAAAACAAAAACATTACACCTCTTAAATGGAGAAAAATGTTCTGAGTTATGGTCGTTTGAAAGTTCCACCGACAGCCAGCCAAACTTTCAACATTTTTTTAAAACTTATCCAAATGTAAATCGGCTTCAGGACATTTCGCAGCCAGGTGAACTTTTGAAAAAAGCGTTGGAATTTTGCCACCAAAGGTTTTTGGATACGCCAAACATGATGGCAATGTTCATTTTTCACTAAAAAGAGCTGCACCTGATTTTCCAGCTATTTTTGGTGCAAAATTGACTGACCCAGATTTCGATGAAATTTTCAGACAAAAGGTATTTGATTATGGCAAACGTCATGGTGATGTTTATTTCGCACCAAAATAGACTTGCGCTTGAGTTTGTACCTGTTTAAGTCCAAAGTTAACTTGTTTTAGATCTTTGAACAAAAAACATTACAAGAAGAATGTGTCAATCAGTTTGGACTTAAAACAGGTATGCGAACGTCTGGTTGTAAAATGTCCTGGAGCCAAAAAATCAGCCGAAATTATTATTTGTTGTGTCACACATTGACATAATTTCCAGTTTTTTTTCACAAATAGTTTCTCTCAAAGCAACACCTGAAGCTTAAAATCGAAAAAAAAAAAATCGACGAAACCTATCGAAAATTGAATTTAACACTGTTAAAATTAAGATCCCAAAATATTAAATCAGAATATTTCAAGCGAAGTGAGTTTCAGCCATTCGAATTTCACATGGGAAATAAGATTAGAATTACCCCCTCAACACGTTTAAAAAAATATGAATTTTTTTAATTTTTAACGTGCACTTTTTTCTCGTTGTCCACGAGGTTTCTCTGCACATTTTCAAATAAAAAGTCGTCAATTAAAATGTATGTGGCCAGAGTGTTGACACACTTTGTGATGATTGTGCTGAGAAGAATTTTCAAAACGATTTTCGCCTTTTTACGTTATTTTACTCAAACTCGGTCATTTTTGAGTTTTTTGTGATCGTTTTTTGGTCCGTAATAGAGGATACGTCATACATTTAGTATTTGTTATCGTTGATCATTAATACAGACATGCATTTTAGCTTCAGGTGTTGCTTTAAAATGAATTCTGTTTCCAGTTACGACTCGCCGACCTATCGGAGGCTTTCCTCATTGGTTTGCCGAAAAAATATCGAATGAGTAAGTTAAAATGTGCATATCAGAGCTGTTCCGGAAATTTCGGAAAATTGCAGTTTTCTGATGATTTCGCCAAAAAAAATTATGAAAATTGACTGACAAAGAAGTAGAATAAATAAGGCTGTTTGATTGTATATTTCAATTCTTTCTCCGAAGCTACGAAATTTTGTCCAAAATCTGAGAAATTTTCAATATTCTTTTTCAAAAACCGAAAAAAGTGAAGCACAGTTCTGGAGATGGGATATTCGTTTTCCAGTGAGCTCATGCCATTTTCAACGTTAGCAAAACAATTAGGAAGTGTTTTTATGAAATTTTTGATCCTTCAGTGTCCAATTTTAGTAAGGTTAAATTTTCGTTTTTTTTTTCGAAAGAATTTTCCGGAACAGCTCTGATGCATATGGCTCTATATTCTAATAGTTTTTTTTTTTCAAAATAGGTTGGTGCATTCATCAAGTAATAGGAATCCCAATACTAGAGAGTTGTTCAGAACTTTGATGAATGATGTAGAAGACAAAAGCTTTGATGCTGAGATTTGTGGTCAAGTTTTGCCTCGAAGTTGGTTTTTTCACTACAACTCCCTTTTTCAGCAAAACAAAAACATTTTTTGTAGACAAATCAGGATATTGGCATAACACAAGATACTACGCCAAAATCCCTTATTTTCAATATACTCTTAATGAAGTACAAAGGTATGAGAAGGTTCCAGATGGTACGAATCCTCTATTAGAAGATGCTGGAAAAACGAATGGTTTCCCAAACATTCTAATAACATTTGAATTGACAAATTTAATGCATGTGAAGTTGAAAAGAACTATTTTGGTCAATGGCGACATAGGATTTTTTAAAGATATTCGAACCCTAGAATACGGTGGAGCATGTATTGACTCGCAAAATTTCGACAGAAGATATGTTAGTAGTACTTGGACGTCGAAGAATGATCCCGGAGATGTGACAGGCACAGATTTCATGGAAACTGTTATGGATAAGTAAGTTTGATACGTTTTCAGAAAAAAAATACTGGAACAAGAAAACCTAAAAATGAAAACCAGGATTTTGAACACAAAAATGCGAAATCTAGTTTACAACAGATACACATTTGTTTCCAGAATGCCGTTTGCTGAGAAATTCAACAGAAGTATGTTTTCTCAAACATTTCATGGTCAAAAGTTTCATCCTGGACAACAAGTCTCATTCAGTTATTGTAGGTTTTTTTGTTGAAAAATGCATAATTTACATGAAACAAGTATTATAGACGATGTCCAACAACATGTTTGGTATTTTGAAATGAGGTATAAACTCCGAAGAGACTTGGATGTTCTTCCGATCCCCGAAAACAGAAAAGAGGAATTCAAAACGGTTAGTAATTTATTTGAACTAAAAATAATCCCTTGTTAGAAAAAATCAAATATTTGCAAGCAAAAACAAATTTTTTTTTCATTATTTTGTGAATTCAGATGAAAATCGACACACTGGTCAAAACGGATATTGTTGTAGAAGACAAGGATCATATTGTGTTTAAAGTTTCGAGAGTTTTCGAGAAAAGAAGAAATCCAGAAGAGAAAGAGTTGTGGAACTTCCAAATTGAAGCTATTTATGTAGGTTGACATAGATCATTTGAAAAACCGGAGTTTTCAGAATGTTGATAATGATGCGACATGGAAAATCACAAAAATGTTCATCTCCCCTCCATTACACCACTTCGGCATGACATTTTCCGATTTTTTAGGGGATTTGATAGAGGATTATACAGAAGGGTTGTTGAGAAGGTGATTGAATAATGACATTTTTTGTACATGATAAGATGAATTTCAGCATTGAAAAGTTTGCTAGTAGTTATGGTCGAAAGAATCAAGAGTATTGGGAACTTTTTGAATATTTCAAACACGTCAAAGTTGAAGAGAATGAAATTTTAACTCCCGAAAGACGTCTCTATTGTCTGTTCAATCCTCCAGTCATTTTTGTAGACTTCATTTATTCAGGGACCACTGGTGAACGTCTCGTTGATAAGTTCAGATCGCCTCCCATGCTTGAAGTAGGTTCAAATATCTGTTATCCTACGTACAACAAAAAGCTTACCTTCAGTTCCACAGTTGCAAGAAACATTTAACACAGTTTACTCGAGATATGCATTCTTATAGAGAACAACCAGTTTATAATACTTTCAAAATCCAATGTATTTATAAGGATAAGTTTGAAAATTATAATAATGTAAACGTCGACTTCATTGCACAATTTGTGAGCATATTTTGAGAGTTGTGAGAGTCTGAATCAGTTCATTTCAGTTCGACATAACTGAAAGATTCCATATAACTCATGCTGATATCAAAAGAACTTGGTTGGTAGGTAGAAGATGTGGTAAAGGAGTGCCTTTACTCACTTTCCTCATGTTTATGATGTTTTTTTGGCAGGCTGACGTCAAACGCGGGGTATTCAATAGAACTTATTCAAAAGAGTTTGAATTTGCCTGGAACGTCAGTCAATTGTGAGTTTTTAAATACATATTTCTGTAATTTTTATACATTTTCTTATTAGGTTAATTGGACAGTACAGTTTAGAATATGAATATTGGAATACGAATGCGGAAAAGCTGATGAGTTATATGGACAACGAAACATTCTATTATATCAGTTGTTATGAGAAACTCACAGGTGTCGAAGGTTTCGAAAAACATCTAGATAGAAATCGCAGAAAATTCAAGTTAGGAGAAATGGTGAATTTGAAACTGTCCTCTTAATTTTTTTGAACTATTTCAGACACCTAATTATGATATCATCAACTATACTCCGTTTGAAATCAAGTTCGAGTATTTTTTCACAAATATCATGAATTACATGGTCAAGGAGGTTTACTATATTACTATAGAGAGGAATCTGAACAATACATTTGAAATTGCTTCAATAATTTATGAAGGTGGATGTATTGAACATGATAATTTTCGTCAAGATTTTATTCATCCAGCAATACATACAAAATATAGTGAAGAAAGTGGAGTTAGTGGAAGACAATTCATGAAAAAAATTGAAAAATCGTGAGTTTGTTCGGATTTTAACTATAACTATTTAGATTTAAAATGGTCAAATTGACGTCAGTTTCCAACGTGTTTAGATAGCACTCATAAAACATGGCTGAAAAAAGAACTCTGGATAGTGCAGTAGTGAATTGTCGGATATATGGTACGAAATCCCATATGAGAGCAGATTTTTGAAATACAACTAAATAAAAATTGAACGAGAATTGTTCAGTAGATGAAAAAAATTTGAGCGTCTGACCAACAGAAAAATCTATGATTTTTTGTAGGCTTTTTGAATATGGAGAAATCGATAAAAATGATTATTCTTCGATATTTGAAGCGATCATCGAATCTAATCCGAATGTTAGCCAATTTTATGATTTCAGTTAGTTTGTACACTTTCAACGTTATTAAATATATTGATTTTTAGACATGTTCAATGTTTATCTGAATCTATTTATGGTAGATAACAAAATACGAAAGAATGTGTATGAGGTAAACAACTGTTTTCTTTATATACATTTAACCTATATTCATTGTTTCCTGTATTCAGAACAGTTCTGTGAATTCAACAATAATATCTGAAACATCTAATCACATTGTTATTAAATATAATGTGGTGTTTGATGAGTTAATAAGGAAAATAAATACAAGTTCGAATGATGAATGGATGTTTGTTATTGAAACAATGTATGTGAATGAAGAAAAACGTTGGAAAATCCAAAAACTGATAATGACACCTCCATATAATCTACTCGAAACTGATCAATTACAACAAAGAGCGTCTTTCACCTTCATGATAGACACTGAAAATTAGTAAGAAAAAGGAAACCAAGCTAGTACACAGTAGGGAGCATTTTCAGCTTCAACCACATTTTGTCTTTTATGAGAGATAACAGGAGAAACGAAACAATGAATTTGGATAATTGTAAGAATGAAAACAATTATTTTGATTCTTCTCAGACGGGTGAAGTCAATAACATTTTAATATTTAAATATAATTTTTTTACAGAAGCATTAATTCAAAAAATGATTAGTTTTTTGAATGAAGCACCATTGGTGCCAGTAAGTTGCTGTTTTGAGTGTTTCAATGTCCAAATTTTAATTTCAGATTAAATCGGTGAGACGTGCTTATGACTTCAAAGGAAAATATTTTATCTTCAAAATTTTCTACGTTTATTTTGTTAATGGAACAGAGAAATATGTTGAAGTAATACATAAAGCGGAATATGTAAGGTCTATGTAAAAGTAGTGTTGTACTTATTATATAATTTTTCCAGAATTATGAATTCAATTACTATTATAGCAAAACAATTCGCTTGGGTTGTCCAACAATTGTACATAGATGATCATTTGAGCAAAGGGTAGAACAAATGAAATAGTTATGAAGATGTTCACTTTGTTGTAGAGTTTGTAGTTTTCAGGCATGTTACTTTGGTTTCAAAAAATATGGAGATTTTCGATGAGAAATATATATTTCGATATATTTTAAAAGGCTGATCAACATCTCGTTTCCAGTTTTTACCAAACGCAATTCTCGCTGCGGGACTTTTCACTCTAAAGTTTTCAGTTAGAATAAGGGTGTCAGGGTTCCCGAGACTCCGCCTCTTGCTTCACCCGAGACCACGCCCCTCCAACACATCAATCTTGGAGCAGGAGCCATAGGAGAACGCCGGCATGCTTATTTCTCATACATTTATCTCTATTCTTCAATAAGTTATAATTTATTATATCGTTTCTTACACTAAGTTCAGGACAAAATCTCATATTATGAAGGAGGAAATCCTATTTCCTCAAATAGCTAAATCTGTTCAAATTCGACTTTTGAAGCTACGACCTAATTATAGGGTAATAAAGTATAAATAAAAAACCTAGAAACTTCTTTTTTTGCTGAAAATTTTAAAGTAAGGCTTTAAACTTCCAATTCCGGAAACAATTAAAAAAACTGAAAAGAAAATGAAAAAAAATAAAACTCACGTAACATTTTGTTATTATTGGTCACGTGAATTTTTCAATATGTTTTTGTCTTATCAGAAAATTTTGAAAATTTCCGATAAATGTTTCATTTTTACTTAAAGGTATGGCCTAAAAAGATAAAGATGAAAAGTTACCAACATAGCTACCTACTACTCAAGGTATACACATTTTCTTTATATATATATCATGTGTATCTAGCGCCGGAACCATTTCACAAAAAAATATTACAAAAATCCACCGCCTGTATTGTGTTTGGGCAATCACTTTTTGAACCATTTACAATTATATAAAAGTATTAATCACATTATATGTACATCTGATCGGGTTCAAATTGATCAGTGTCATTACTGAATTATACTAAACGCAAACAAAAAGCACCCAGCCAGCTCAATCCACATCATATGCATTGTGACACCGGGAACCTAAGACATACTTGCTTCCACAAGTCTGTTTCCTGTTTTCTACAACTGTCCTATTGGGATTAAAATAATTTTATTCGGAATTTTTAGAAAGTTTTACTCCGCTATTCATTTCTTCTCAAACAAGTCCATTTTTCTTTCAGTTCCATCTACAATTGTTGGACAACCCAAATGCATTCTTGTGCTGCGGTAGAAATTGAATGTAACGTTCTGGAAAACTAATTGTTCAAATGAAAGCTTTAAGAGCTTACATATGCAACTTCATGCATGACATCTATTCGTTTTTTCACTCCATCGACAGCGTAAGAATACAAAACTTTGAAGGTGAATCCTCCAATTTTGAATGCATAAGCGGTTCTTTTCGATTCAATCTCAAAATATACTTTTGAAATCGTAGCAACGTAAATTACTCACAGGTTCTGTCAGTGGTCCTTCTTTCAGATAACTAACTAGTTTATGAATGAATATGACTGGAAAATTATATACTCTTGGAGATCAATTGAAGCGAATTTATCTGTATCTGCAGGTTTGAAATCATGTTTTTGAGTTTCACAGTTAGCCAGGTTCACTTCTGCTATATTTGGATTATTTACCAATTTTTTCAAAATTTCGTTGTAGCTGTAAACGTTACTTATTATAATATTACTTAATTTCCACTACTCACAGTATAATAAAGTGCAATTTTTTACGAACTAACCAAAATCATAGACTCGGCTAACATTCGGATTAGATTCAATGATCGCTTCAAATTTCGGAGAAAAATCATTGTCATTAATTTGTTCATTGTTACAAATGAGATAAAGCCTAAAAGCCGAATATAACCCTCTATTTGTATTTAAAGAAACTTACGATTTTTCAATCTTCTTCATGAATTGTCTTCCACTAACTCCACTTTCTTCACTATATTTTGTATGTATTGCTGGATGAATAAAATCTTGACGGAAATTATCATGTTCAATACATCCACCTTCATAAATTATCGAAGCAATTTCAAATGTATTGTTCTGATTCTTTTCTATATTAATATAGTAAACCTCCTTGACCATATGATTCATGATATTTGTGAAAAAATACTCGAATTTTACTTGGAACGGAGTATAGTTTGTGATGTCATAATCAGGTGTCTGAAACAGAGGAACAAATTTGTGAGAACCATTTTGGGTTTACCATTTCTCCAATTTTGAACTTTCTTCGATTCCTTTCTAGATATTTTTTAAAACCTTCTGATCCCTCAAATCTCTTGCCACATATGACATAGTAGAATGTGTCATTGTTCATATAACTCATCAGTTTTTCCGCATTCTTATTCCAATATTTATATTCCAAACTGTGCTGTCCAATTAACCTAATAAGAAAAAAAAATATATTACAGACTTGTTTAAAAACTTACAATTGACTAATGTCCCAGGCAAATTCAAACTCTTCTAAGTAAGTTCTATTAAATTCCCGGATTTTGTAGTCAGCCTGCCAAAAACTTGATAAACATGAGAAACAAGAGTAGTGGGCACTCCTCTACCACATTTTTCACCTACCATCCAAGTTCTTCTGATATCAGCAGAATATATATGAATTTCTTCGATTTTGTCTATCTGAAATGAGCTGATTCAGATTCTCACAACTCTCAAAATATTCTCACATATTGCGCAAAGAAGTCGACTTTTACACCATAAAATTTTCCAAACTTATCCTTATAGAGACATTCGATTTTGAATTTGATGTTAATCGGTTTTTGTTTATATCTATCCATGTCTTGAACAAACTCTGTTATATGTTTCGTACAATTATGGAACTGAAGGTAAGCTTATTGTAAGCTAACGAATTTTCGAACCTACTTCAAGCATGGGTGGAGGTCTGAACCTATCAACAATACGTTCCCCATGATTCCCTGAAAATAAAAAAAACACAAAAATAACAAGAGGGTTATAGATACAATAATGTGTGTTCGGCATGATAATTTCATTCTCTTCAATTTTGAGAATTTTGAAATATTCAAAAAGTTCCGAATTAGCTTGATTGTTCTTCTCATGTCTCGTAGCAACGTTTTCAATACTGAAATTCATCTGATAATGTACAAAAAATGTCATTCTTCAATCACCTTCTCATTAATCCTTCCGTGAAATCTTCTTTTACACCCCATAGAAATTCGGAAAATGTCATATTGAAATGGTGTAATGGATGGGTAATGAACATTTTTGTTATTTTCCATGTTGCATCATTATCAACGTTCTGAAAATTTTTGTATTCAAATGATACAGTTCAATATACATACATAAATGGCTTCAATTTGGAAGTTCCACAACTCTTTTTCTGCTGGATTTCTTCTTTTCTCGAAAATTCTCGAAACTTTGAACACGATATGATCCTTGTCTTCTACAACAATATCCGTTTTGACTAATGTATCGATGTTCATCTGAATTCAGAAACTCTTTTCAAAATTTTAATGTTTCAAACCTTTTTAAAATCCTCTTTTTTGTTTTCTGGGATCGGAAGAACTTCCAAATCTCTTCGGAGTTTATATCGTAATTCGAAAAACCAAACGTGGTATTTGAGGTTATCTAGAACCTTTCTGATTTCAAAACGATAATGTTATGAGAGAACCTACGGTTATAGAAATGTATTAAAAATCCAGCATGATATTTTTGGCCAAGAAATATTTGTGAGAAATTCTCCACGAATGACATCCTGGAAAAGTTTAGGTATCTGTTGTCAACTAGATTTAGAATTTTTGTGCGCAAAAACTACACAGTTCTTTTTAGTCCAAAACTGTTCTATAATTTCTCAACATTCATTACTACTATTATTAGGTGCACAAGTCTTGTACTTAATCTCTTGTACATAATTGAATTTTTTCGCTGAGATGAACGCACTTTTTTTCATGGTAAAAGTGCAACAATCATAGGCGTTCTTGAAATTAACTCACTTCTCAACAACAGTATTCATAAAATCCCTGCCCGTCACATTTCCTGGATCATTCTTCGCCGTCCAAGTACTACTCACATATCTTCTGTCAAAGTTTTGCGAGTCAATACATGCTCCATTGTATTCTAGATTTTGAGTATAAAAAAAATGAAAAACCCCAAATATAACACTTTGTTTTTCGGCATTGACCAGAACTTTCTTCGTCAACTTTACGTTCATTATATTTGTCAATTCAAAGGTTATCAGTAAATTCGTATATTCGTCTGTAGTTCCAACTGTCTCAACTCTAGGTCTTGTATATCTTGGGACAGGTTCATATCTGAATATCTCGTTCATAGTATACTGATAATAAGGGACTGCCACAAATTTTTGAGTTGTATCTACAAAAAACAATTGCAAATCGATCTAGACACAAAGATTTTTTTACTTCGAGGTAGAACTTGGCCACAAATTTTAACAGTAATGTTAGAATCATCGAAATGATCTCTGATTATCTTGAATGAATCTCTTCGATTCTCATTCCTGACACTTGATACATTCATAAATCTTAAATGAATTATTTTAAATTATTCGAATTTTATTTTTAAAAAATCAACTTACGAAATCTTCATGTCTTTAATGTATTGCTCTAAACGCGAATCGGTGTTCCTATCTTGAAATTGAAAGAGTTGGAGTGTAATATTACATGTCTAAACTTACTGTATGGACCGAATTTTTCTCTTTTTTGCCTAGAAACATTATTATCATCGTATACTGTTGAATTATTACAATGAGAAGGATTGTAGAAAAATAATATCGATAATATTGAAAATTTGAACATTGTTTTAGAATGTGAAGTTTTTGTCAAAATTTTTTTCGCCTAGATGAAAATTTTCAGAAACTTTGTGATGTCTAGCCAGGTCTTTTGATTCTTCAAATGAATAAATGTTCTTTTCGAAAATATACAGATAACTTTCGAACTTACAATCCTGATGCCATCAAAGATTGATCTTGAGCCGAGCAAAAACATTTTGTGGCCTAAAAACCTTGATTTGTAGGCCAAATGAGAAAGTGCGCTCTAATGCACACAAAATATTAGTTATTCTCTTTGGCAGGGCTTTTTGTAATTCCGTAGAAAAATGGAATATGATTGAATGTTTTTGGTATAACACCTGAGTTCAAAAAATATTGTCTGCGTTTTGTTTCCGAATCACGAAAAAATGGGTGTTGTTGAGTTGATCTTTAAAAAAGAGAACTTCCATTATAGTGAAAACTTACATGGTATTTACACCAATAACCCTAGTTTTCTAAAAATTTCATTCAATAGTTTTTTCAGCGTACATGTACCATACGCGCCTAAACTTTCCAATCCCTTACGATTTGAGTTAGCATCAAGTAACGGTATATACGTTATGATCAACTTGCTCATAGCTTTTTGATGTTACCACATCATCAAAGCCTGTGAGCAAGTTGATCATTGAAGTTATACCTATACGTAGTACCAACTCGAATCCTGGGCGACGGAAAAGTAGTAGCACGTATAATATGTATACGTCTGACAAAAATTCAGTGAATTTTTTGTTGTTGAATACTACGCTTTTCGGTGAAAATTCCCTATAGGTTTTTACTATACCGGAAATACACTAACAAAAAAATTACCCGACCAGTTCACGCCACATCATATGCACTGTGACACCGAGGACCGTACTTGTTTCCACAATATTGTTTTCTGTTTTCTGTACAATTGACCTAGTATGATTAAATTAATTTACTTACTTACTTACTTACAAGGGAATGGTGTGAAAAAAATCTGGAGTTTTTTGACAAGATCTGTATCAATCGATAGCATTTTGGACGCTGATCAACTTGTTCAACATTTGCGATGCTTGTATTGTACCGTGTGCGATGAGAACGACATCGTTTTGTGGAGCGAAAAACTCTTTCAATGCAAGCTGAGAAGAGATTTGAGGAAAGCCGGTCTCCTTGGCGTACTCCTTTTGAAATCGGAATTTCAACTCTTTTTAAACAAAAAGTACTCTATCAGTTCACGCCACATCATCATATGCACTGTAACACCGAGGACCGTATTTGTTTCCACAATATTGTTTTCTGTTTTCTGTACAACTGACCGAGTATGATTAAATTCACTCCATTCGGAATTTTTTGAAACATTTACTTTGTTGTTTATTTCATTTCGAACTCCATTTTGTTTTTAGTTACATCTGAAAGTGTGATTAAAAAAGTGTGGATTAGTGATTTTCTTTTTTCAATAGTGCTCATTTCAATTTAACTTTTTCTATCTCTTTCAAATTTTGAGAAACATTCTTCAGTTTTCTGTGGAATTGATTCATTTTATTTGTTTTATTTACTCGGAAACATTTCAAAATGTTATTCAATCATTTCTGACTTCTCAATTCTTTTCTCTTTTCTTTCAGTTCCATCTACAATTGTTGGACAACCCAAATGCATTTTTGTGCTGTGGAAGAAATTAAATGTAACATTCTGAAAAAATAATTAATTTGAAGTTCTAATGAGAACTTTTAAAGCTTACATATCCCACTTCGTGTATGACATCAATTTGTTTTTTCACTCCATTCACAGCGTATGTATACAAAATTTTAAAGGTGAATCCTCCAACTTTGAATGCATAAGCGGTTCTTTTCGATTCAATCTAAAAATATACTGAAATTGATATCACGCAGAAAATATACATTACTCACAGGTTCTGTCAATGGTCCTTCTTTCAGATAACTAACTAATTTATGAACGAATATGACTGAAATGTATGTATTTGTGTGGATCAAACAGAGAGACTCTACCTGTATCTGCAGGTTTGAAATCATGTTTTTGAGTCTCACAGTTAGCCAGGTTCACTTCTGCTATATTTGGATTATTTACCAGTTGTTTCAGGATTTCGTTGTAGCTGGAAACATTACTTATTATAATATTACTTAATTTCTACTCCTCACTCATTATCAACATTTGTCATAAAAGTGATAGCCGCTCTTCTTTGTATTGTATCAGTTTCAAGTAGATTATTTGGAGGTGTCATTATCAGTTTTTGGATTTTCCAACGTTTTTCTTCGTTGATATACATTGCTTCAATAACAAACATCCATTCATCATTCGAACTTTGATTTATCCCCCTTATAAATTCATCAAACACAGTACTGTATTTGATAACAAAATGATTGTATTCTTCCAATATTATTGTTGATTTAATAGAACTGTTCTAAACAAAATACAGGTTATGTTCGTACATTGATAACAGTTACCTCATAAACATTTATCCGCAGCCTGTTATCATCCATGAATAATTTCATATAAAGTTTGAATTTGGCTTAAATATCAATGAAATTAGGTAGAAACCTACGAACTAACCAAAATCATAAACTTGGCTGAAATTCGGATTATATTCGATGATCGCTTCAAATTTCGGAGAAAATGCATTTTTACCGATTTCTTTATAATCAAAGAGCCTACAAAAAATCATCACTTTTTGGTGTACATTCATATTTCTCCCAATTTCAATACAAACTCACGATTTTTCAATTTTTTTCATGAATTGTCTTCCACTAACTCCACTTTCTTCACTATATTTTGTATGTATTGCTGGATGAATAAAATCTTGACGGAAATTATCATGTTCAATACATCCACCTTCATAAATTATTGAAGCAATATCAAATGTGTTGTTCAGATTCCTCTCTATAGTAATATAGTAAACCTCCTTGACCATGTAATTCATGATATTTGTGAAAAAATACTCGAATTTTACTTGGAACGGAGTATAGTTTGTGATGTCATAATCAGGTGTCTGAAACAGAGGAACAAATTTGTGAGAACCATTTTGGGTTTACCATTTCTCCAATTTTGAATTTTCTACGATTTCTCTCTAGAAATTTTTTGAAACCTTCTGATCCCTCAAATCTATTGCCACATATGACATAATAGAATGTGTCATTATTCATATAACTCATCAGTTTTTCCGCATTCGTATTCCAATATTTATATTCTAAACTGTACTGTCCAATTAACCTATTAAGACAATCTATATAAATTACAGAATTATGTATTCAAAAACTTACAATTGACTGACGTCCCAGGCGAATTCGAACTCTTCTAAATAAGTTCTATTAAATTCCCGGATTTTGTAGTCAGCCTGCCAAAAACTTGATAAAATCCTCTACCACATTTTTTACCTACCATCCAAGTTCTTCTGATATCAGCAGAATATATATGAATTTCTTCGATTTTGTCTATCTGAAATGAGCTGATTCAGATTCTCATGACTCTTAAAATATTCTCACATATTTCGCAAAGAAGTCGACTTTTACACTGTGAAGATTTTCAAACTTATCCTTATAGATACATTCGATTTTGAAATCGATATTAATTGGTTTTTCTCTAAAATAATGCATGTCTTGAACAAATTGTTTTATATGTTTTGTGCAATTGTGGAACTGGGAATGAAAGAATTATAAAATAACAAAATGTTGAACCTACTTCAAGCATGGGTGGAGGTCTGAACCTATCAACAATACGTTCACCATGATTCCCTGAAAATAAAAAGTACACAAAAATAACAAGAGGGTTATAGATACAATAATGTGTGTTCGGCATGATAATTTCATTCTCTTCAATTTTGAGAATTTTGAAATATTCAAAAAGTTCCGAATTAGCTTGATTGTTCTTCTCATGTCTCGTAGCAACGTTTTCAATACTGAAATTCATCTGATCACGTATAAAATATTTGATGTTTCAATTACCTTCTCATCAAACCTTCCGTGAAATCTTCTTTAAAACCCCATAAAAAATCGGAAAATGTCATGCTGAAGTGGTGTAATGGAGGGGAGATGAATATTTTTGTGATTTTCCATGTCGCATCATTATCAACATTCTGAAAACTCCGGTTTTTCAAATGATCTATGTCAACCTACATAAATAGCTTCAATCTGGAAGTTCCACAACTCTTTCTCTTCTGGATTTCTTCTTTTTTCGAAAATTCTCGAAACTTTGAAAACGATATGATCCTTGTCTTCTACAACAATATCCGTTTTGACCAGTGTATCGAAGTTCATCTGAGATAGAAGAAAAAACTTATCCATTTGTATATAATTCAAACCTTTTCAAAACTCTCTCTTTTGTTCTCTGGGATCGGAAGAGCATCCAAATCTCTTCGGAGTTTATAACTCATTTCAAAATACCAAACATGTTCTTGGACATCGTCTATAATACTTGTTTCATGTAAATTATGCATTTTTCAACAAAAAATAACCTACAGTAACTGAATGAGACTTGTTTTCCAGGATGAAATTTTTGAACAAAAAATGTTTGAGAAAACATACTTTTGTTAAATTTCTCAACAAACGGCATACTGAAAAAGTTAGGTATCTGTTGTAAACTAGATAAAGCATTTCTGTATTCAAAATCCTGACTTTCTTTTTTCTTCATTTTTTTTCGCAAATGTATAGAACTCACTTTTCAATAACAATGTTCATAAAATCTTTGTTCGTCACATTTCCTGGATCATTTTTCGGCGTCCAAGTACTACTCACATATTTTCTATCAAAATTCTGTGAGTCAATACATGCTCCACCATAGTCTAGAATTCGAACATATGAAAAAGTTCCTGTTTCAATACTGGCCATAATTGTTCTTTTCAACTTCACATGCATTAGGTTTGTCAATTCGAATGTTATGAGTAAGTTTGAAAAACCATTTGTTTTTCCAGCAGCTTCTAATTGTGCTTTTGTCCCATCGGGAACCTTGTCATATCTTTGAACTTCATTGAGAGTGTATTGAAAATAATTGATTTTAGCGTAGTACTCTGTGGTGTCTACAAAAAGTTATTACTCAAAAAAAAAACAAAGATTCTAGTGAAAACAACCAACTTGGAGGCAAAACTTGTCCACAAATCTTAACACCAAAGTTTGTTTTTTTTATATGATCCATCAAGTCGCTAAACACATGTCTATTATTTGGATTTCCATTACTCGATGAATGCACCAACCTATTTTCAAAAAATTTTTAGAATACAGAGCCATGTGCACATTTTAGCTTACTCATTTGATAATTTTTCAGCAAATCCGATAGAAATGCCTCCGATAACGGCGGTAGTGAAACCATGACCTTGAAATAGAATTCATTTTAAGAGACACTATTTGTAAAAACTCAAAAATTAATATTGCGTGGCACAACAAAAACTTAATTCCGGTTGATTTTTTGTTATAAGAACACTTCCACTTTTGAATAAGTTTCAAATATTTTGAAAGTTTGGCTGGCTATAGGTGGAAGTTTCAAATGACCATAACTCTGAACATTTTCAAAAAATTGAAAATATATTTTTTCAATTTTTTTTGTTGGGACCAAAAACTTATGATTTCTGCAAAGTACAGAAAATACATTACTTTGGGTTTAAAATTTGATTTTCTTGATGGAAGCGTTTGTACAACAAAAAAACCAGTCCAATCGATGACTATGATTTTTTTGTACCACTAAGTTTTGAGAACTACACTGCTCCACATAAGTTTAACCTTACTCCAAAATGTTTCAAAAAAATCAAAAAATTGAAGTTTTCATGAAAAGTTAGATTTGATGCAAAAAAAAAGATGGATACAAAACCATACCCAATATCAAATTTTGAGTCTAGAAAACACAGGAAAAAATTTTCCACGTTTTTTCGAAAAATAGGTGTTTTCATTTTCCACATAAGTTTAACCTCACCAGTTTAACCTCAAATGTCTTGAAATCCTAGTTATTCGATGAGGTAAGTTTGAAAATAGATTGGAAATACAAAACCTTGATTGTCATGTTTTTTTTTCATAATTACCCAACCCAGATCGTATAACAAAACGAGCATTTTGCAACGATTCACTGTTTTTTGGATTTGTTCTGTTTTTTCTATGTCAGAAGTAATTTGAATAAAATTGAAAATACTTTTTCATGATTTCCAATCGATTCTCAATTTTACCTCATCAAAAAACTAGGATTTCAAGACATTTTCCTAGGTGAGGTTAAACTTATGTGGAAAATGAAAACATCTATTTTTCGAAAAAAGTGGAAAATTTTTTCTTGTGTTTTCTTGACTCAAAATTGGATATTGGGTATGATTTTGTATCCATCTTTTTTTTGCATCAAATCAAACTTTTCATGAAAACTTCAATTTTTCAATTTTTTTTTGATAATTTTTGACTTATGTTGAGCAGTGTGTGTATACATATGTTAATCGGTCTACACTTACGTCCAACATAATCTCTTTTTAGCCTTGTATCATTTCTTCCATCGTTTATTGTTGGATTGTCACAAAAACAAGATTTATAGAGAAGTAATATCAATAAAATAGAAATTTTCAACATTTTCGCTCGAAATGGAAAACTTGTCAGATTTGTTTTATCGACTGAGCGAGTTCTCAGGACAAAAAACTTTGTGATGTCTAGACCGAAGGTGTTACAAAACAAGAACAGTTGTTATCGAAACTTTAAAATAAAATAAATTAACAGTAACCGTTCTTCAAACTCTGAGAACGGATGGAATAATTATTAAAGACATGATTATTCAATCATTTATCCGGAAAATTTTGAAAATATTGGTCATTTATTTTTGTCCTCTCAATCATTTTCTTTATATTTTCATTTTTGTTTTTTGTTGTTGAACAGCCCCAATGAATTTTCAAACTATGGTAAAAGTTGAATGTAACATTCTGATTCTGGTAGAAATAGTTTTCAGTATTAACAAGAACAGTGAAGGCTTTCATATCCCACTTCATGTATAACATCGATTTGTTTTCTCACTCTATTGATACGAATACGAAATATGAAAAGTGAATCCTCCAACTTTAAATGCATCAGCGGTTTTTTAAATTTAATCTGATAATGCATATGATTACTGGTTTGGTTAATTGTCCTTCTTTCAGATAATTAATTACTTTGTGTTGTTGTTGTTGATGATAGTTGATAGTTACTGAATCGGACCGCGACTCCAGCAATATTCACCAAATCGGGCTGGATTCATTTTAGTTTAACAATTCCCTCCAAAAATTGGACTCAATTAATTATAAATGTCCCTGAAACAAGTCCAGCTTAAAAAATGTCCGATTTTTGCACTCGAGTCAGTGAATTTTTGAAAAAAAATCTGGAAAATCTGTTCTACCTCGTTTCTGAGGCACTTCAACTTCAAAATATTTTATTTAAAACCCTTAACAATATCATCGAACTCATCCTTGTTTCCTGCAGCCTCGCATAAAATTTCACTCTTCTCAATTTTATAGAGGAACGTGATTTGATTCTGAAAAATAACCTAATTGATTTCCCGGATGGCTTCTGATAATATTATTATCATCGTATTCTGTTGAATAATTACAATAAGAAGGATTGTAAAAAATGATATCGATAATATTGAAAGTTTGAACATTGTTTTTAAATGTAAAAATTTGTCAAAAGATTTTTTGCATAGATGCAAATTTTCAGACGAATAAACTATGTGATGTCTAAACAGGGATTTTAAATTCTTCAAATAAACAGATAATATTTTCGAAAATTTACTGGTAACTTTTGAAAACCACGATGCAAGTGTGAGCTGAGCAAAACATTTTGTGGCTTAGAAACCTTGATTTGTAGGCCACGTGAGAAAGTGCACCCTAATGCACACAAAATATTAGTTATTCTCTTTGGCAGGGCTTTTTGTGATTCCGTAAAAAAATGGAATATGATTGAAAGATCTTAGTATAACACCTGAGTTCAAAAAATATTTGTCTGCGTTTTGTTTCCGAATCACGAAAAAATGGGTATTGTTGAGTTGATCTTTAAAAAAGAGAACTTCCCAAATAGTAAAAACCTATAGGGTATTTACACCAATAACCCTAGTTTTCTAAAAATTTCAGGTCTTTTTGTGAAAAATCTCTGTAGGTTTTTAATGACTCGGAAATACCCAAACAAAAAAGACCCGACCAGTTCACGCCACATCATATGCACTGTGACACCGAGGACCGTACTTGTTTCCACAATATTGTTTTCTGTTTTCTGTACAACTGACCTAGTATGATTTAATTGATTTCATTCGGAATTTTTTGAAACATTTACTTTGTTGCTTATTTCATTTTGAACAACTCCATTTCGCTTTTTACATCTGAAAGTGTGATTAAAAAATTGTGGATTAGTGATTTTCTTTTTTCAATAGTGCTCATTTCAATTTAACTTTTTTCATTTCTTTCAAATTTTGAGAAACATTCTTCAGTTTTCTGTGGAATTGATTCATTTTATTTGTTTTATTTACTCGGACACATTTCAAAATGTTATTCAATTATTTCTGATTTCTCAATCTTTTTCATTTTTCTTTCAGTTCCATCTACAATTGTTGGACAACCCAAATGCATTTTTGTACTGTGGTAGAAGTTAAATGTAACATTCTGAAAAATAACTTGAAGTTTCAACAAGAGCGTTTCAAGCTTACATATCCCACTTCGTGCATGACATCAATTTGTTTTTTCACTCCATTCACAGCGTATGTATACAAAATGTTGAAGAAGAATCCTCCGGCTTCGAATGTATTCGCGATTCTTTTCGATTCAATCTGAAATTATACTTTTGAAATTGATATCACGCAGAAAATATACATTACTCACAGGTTCTGTCAATGGTCCTTCTTTCAGATAACTAACTAATTTATGAACGAATATGACTGAAATGTATGTATTTGTGTGGATCAAACAAAAAGACTCTACCTGTATCTGCAGGTTTGAAATCATGCTTTTGAGTTTCACAGTTGGCCAGGTTCACTTCTGCTATATTCGGATTATTTACCAGTTGTTTCAGAATTTCGTTGTAGCTGGAAACGTTACTTATTAGAACTTTACTAAATATCCACTCCTCACTCATTATCAACGTTTGTCATAAAAGTAATAGCCGCTCTTCTTTGTATTGTATCAGTTTCAAGTAGATTATTTGGAGGTGTCATTATCAGTTTTTGAATTTTCCAACGTTTTTCTTCGTTGATATATAACGCTTCAATAACAAACATCCATTCATCATTCGAACTTTGATTTATCCCCCTTATAAATTTATCAAAAACAGTACTATACTTGATGACAAAGTGATCCCCTTCGTCTACTATTATTGTTGATTTCACGGAACTGTTCTGAAAACAGTAATCACCAAATACATGTTATATGTACATTGATAACAGTTACCTCATAAACATTTATCCGCAGCCTGTTATCATCCATGAATAATTTCATATAAAGTTTGAACTTGGCTAAAATATCAATGAAATTAGGTAGAAACTGTACGAACTAACCAAAATCATAAACTTGGCTAACATTTGGATTATATTCGATGATCGCTTCAAATTTCGGAGAAAATGCATTTTTACCGATTTCTTTATAATCAAAGAACCTACAAAAAATCATCACTTTTTGACGTACATTCATATTTCTCCCAACTTCAATACAAACTCACGATTTTTCAATCTTTTTCATGAATTGTCTTCCACTAACTCCACTTTCTTCACTATATTTTGTATGTATTGCTGGATGAATAAAATCACGACGGAAATTATCATGTTCAATACATCCACCTTCATAAATTATTGAAGCAATATCAAATGTGTTGTTCAGATTCCTCTCTATAGTAATATAGTAAACCTCCTTGACCATGTAATTCATAATATTTGTGAAAAAATATTCGAATTTCACTTGGAACGGAGTATAGTTTGTGATGTCATAGTTGGGTGTCTAAAATAAGTAAACAAAGTTGTGAGGACCGTTTCAAATTCACCATTTCTCCTATTTTGAATTTTCTACGATTTCTCTCTAGAAATTTTTTGAAACCTTCTGATCCCTCAAATCTATTGCCACATATGACATAGTAGAATGTGTCATTGTTCATATAACTCATCAGCTTTTCCGCATTCGTATTCCAATATTTATATTCCAAACTATACTGTCCAATTAACCTATTAAGAAAATGTATGAATATTACAGCTTTGTTTAAAAACTTACAATTGACTGACGTCCCAGGCAAATTCAAACTCTTCTAAATAAGTTCTATTAAATTCCCGGATTTTGTAGTCAGCCTGCCAAAAACTTGATAAAGTCCTCTACCACATTTTTTACCTACCATCCAAGTTCTTCTGATATCAGCAGAATATATATGAATTTCTTCGATTTTGTCTATCTGAAATGAGCTGATTCGGATTCTCATGACTCTTGAAATATTCTCACATATTGCGCAAAGAAGTCGACTTTTACACCGTGAAGATTTTCAAACTTATCCTTATAGATACATTCGATTTTGAAATCGATATTAATTGGTTTTTCTCTAAAATAATGCATGTCTTGAACAAATTGTTTTATATGTTTTGTGCAATTGTGGAACTGGGAATAAAAGAATTATAAAATAACAAAATGTTGAACCTACTTCAAGCATGGGTGGAGGTCTGAACCTATCAACAATACGTTCCCCATGATTCCCTGAAAATAAAAAAAACACAAAAATAACAAGAGGGTTATAGATACAATAATGTGTGCTCGGCATGATAATTTCATTCTCTTCAATTTTGAGAATTTTGAAATATTCAAAAAGTTCCGAATTAGCTTGATTGTTCTTCTCATGTCTCGTAGCAACGTTTTCAATACTGAAATTCATCTGATCACGTATAAAATATTTGATGTTTCAATTACCTTCTCATCAAACCTTCCGTGAAATCTTCTTTAAAACCCCATAAAAAATCGGAAAATGTCATGCTGAAGTGGTGTAATGGAGGGGAGATGAATATTTTTGTGATTTTCCATGTCGCATCATTATCAACATTCTGAAAACTCCGGTTTTTCAAATGATCTATGTCAACCTACATAAATAGCTTCAATCTGGAAGTTCCACAACTCTTTCTCTTCTGGATTTCTTCTTTTTTCGAAAATTCTCGAAACTTTGAAAACCATATGATCCTTGTCTTCTACAACAATATCCGTTTTGACTAGTGTGTCGAAGTTCATCTGAAATAGAAGAAAAAACTTATCCATTTGTATATAATTCAAACCTTTTCAAAACTCTCTTTTTTGTTCTCTGGGATCGGAAGAGCATCCAAATCTCTTCGGAGTTTATAACTCATTTCAAAATACCAAACATGTTTTTTGAGGTTATCTATATTATTCGTTTTGTGTAAATTATGCATTGTTCAAAAAACCTACGGTTATCAAGAAATACTTGTTGTCCAGGATGAAATTTCTGACCAAAAAATGTTTGAGAAAACATACTTTTGTTAAATTTCTCAACAAACGGCATCCTGAAAAAGTTTAGGTATCTGTTGTAAACTAGATAAAGCATTTCTGTCTTCAAAATCCTGACTTTCTTTTTTCTACATTTTTTTTCGCAAATGTATAGAACTCACTTTTCAATAACAATGTTCATAAAATCTTTGCCCGTCACATTTCTTGGATCATTTTTCGGCGTCCAAGTACTACTCACATATTTTCTATCAAAGTTCTGCGAGTCAATACATGCTCCACCATAGTCTAGAATTCGAACATAAGAAGAAGATTCTATGTCAATACTGGCCAAAATAGTTCTTTTCAACTTCACATGCATTCGGTTTGTCAATTCGAATGTTATGAGTAAGTTTGAAAAACCATTTGTTTTTCCAGCATATTCTGAATGTGCTTTTGTGCCATCGGGAACCTTCTCATATCTTTGAACTTCATTGAGAGTGTATTGAAAATAAGGGACTTTGGCGTAGTACTCTGTGGTGTCCACAAAAATATTTTTATTAAAAAAAACGAAGATTTTAGTGAAAACAACCAACTTGGAGGCAAAACTTGACCACAAATCTTAACACTAAAACTGCTTTTTTCTATATAATCCATCGAATCGCTGAACATAGCTCTATTATTGGGATTCGCATGAGTCGATGAATACACCAACCTATTTTCAAAAAAAAAAATTAGAATACAAAGCCATGTGCACAATTTTCGCCTACACGTTCGATAATTCTTTTGCTACATCGATAGGAATGCCTTCGATATCGACGATATTGAAACCAAAATCTTGAATTAGAGTTCATTTTAAGAGACACTATTTGTAAATAAGTGAAAATAACTTTAAAAAGTTTGGCTGAATTTTTTTTTGTTGGGACCAAAAGCTGATGACTTCTGCTAAGTACAGAAAATGCCTCGCTTTGGGCATAAAATTTGATTTTCTTGATGAAAGCGTTTTTACAACAACAAAAAAACAGCCCAATATGATTTTTGATTTTTTTTGTACCACTAATTTTTAAAAACTATAATAGGATGCAATTGAATGTCTACACTTGCCAACATCGCCAATGCCTCTTTTTTGTCTTGTATCATTTCTTCCATCGTCTATTGATGGATTGTCACAAATACAAGATTTATAGAAAAGTAATACCGATAAGATATAAATTTTCAACATGTTTGTTCAAAATGGAAAATGTTGTCAGATAGTTTATTTAATTGACTGAGCAAATTCTCAGGACAATAAACTTTGTGATGTCTAGACCGGGAAAAACAAGATTGAACTCTAAAAATAATCCAAATAAAATTTAACTTTAAAATTTTCAATTTTCAGAATGATACACAATTTTTTGAAAATTCATCAAAATTCATCAGACCTCCAAGTTTTCTCAGTACATCAAAAACAAATTCATCTGAAAAATTTTCAATCTTCATATTTTGGTAGATCAAATCAGGTATGTTTTTTTTCAACAAGCGTTTTACTCCCTTTCTAGCAAATGATCTATTTTTTTCTCAAAAAGAGATCGAATCACCTAGTGCAGATTAAAATATTTTGTGTCCAAAATGAACATCACAAAAAGTTGTTCAAATTTTCACGAATCTTATTGCAATTGCATGTAGTGCCAAACATATCCCGTCATCTACATTTCTAAATCAAAAACTACACTTGAGTGGTCGCTTCATGACATGGTGCATCGACCGGGAATACAACTCGGGCAGCTCACGGATGGTTCATGAATTGGTTCTCCCTCATCAGACTGGACCCATTTTTTTCAACTATTTCTTGTACCGGGTCCAAAAATCGGACTCAATGAACAAAAAGTGTTCATGAAAGGATTTCCGTTCAATAAATGTCCGATTTTCGCACCCGATTCAGTGAATTTTTTTTAACCGCAGAAATTTATTCTGCGACTGAAATACACTGTTCCTGATGAACTTCACTATTTTTCAACTTCAAAATATTTGATCCAAAACAATTAAAGATAATTTATAACATTTTCGTCGAACTCATCTTCATTTCCTGCTGCCTTGCATACAATTTCAATCTTCTCTGTTTGATAGAGGAATGTGTTTTGATTCTGAAAATTAATCTATTTTTTTGCCCGAAATGCTTCTGATGACTTACAAAAGAATTACTCATGATCACTTGGAATTCGACATCCGTTCCATTTCTCTGATACTTGTACCCCAAAGAAAATTCAAAATCTGTTTTCATTTGGCTTTGGATTGTTTTATACGTTTCAATCTAAAAATTTAAAATTGAGTCTATAACTTCACGTAGTAAAAGAATACTTACAGGCTCGCTATGATTTCTGTATCTCAACAAACTCATCAAATGTGTGTAGAAATCTCCTGAAAATTTCTTGACTATGGCTGAAAATCTAGAGGATAACGAACCTATCGATGTATCCGTGTTACTGAACTTCGCTTTTCTGCATTTCACGTCTTTTTTCACACCTTCAAAATCACTTCGGATGTAGATACCGTATAAGATTTTGAGCCTGTTAAAAGCAAAATATTAGAATTCAAATCTGATGATTTTAAGAGCTTACGCCTTGTCTTGAGATGCCAAAAACTTTAAAGCAGATCTATTTCTGAAGGTGTCGATTGGTTGTGTCATGATCATCCCATTCACTTGCCACTGCTTTCTCTATAAATCACATGAACTTTGTTTGATCGTGTAAGTGATCCACTTACAAAAACAATTTCCATTTGGAAAATCCACTCATCATAAATTGGCTTATTCAAAAAGTTGGAAATGACCTCGAATTTTCTTGAAAATTTAACTATGATATGATCTGTTTTCTTCGAAAACAATGTCTTTTTCTGAAATTTGAAACTTTGGTTTCATGTCATTTGAAAGTGTACTTACAGTCCAATTTGCAGAACTTGTGTATATACTTTGGAAAAGTTTCATAAATTTGCGAATTTTCCCTAGAAATAACTTTGGTGAAGGAAGTGGGAAGAGTAACTCACATTTGTTGAAAGCGACTGTTGTTCCTGCATCGACATCGACATAACCGACAAAGTTGTTCGAGTATATGTCGTAGAAGTGAAGTCTGAAAATTATAGTTTCAAAACTTTTTCAGACAGAAAGAAGTATAACAAAAAAGTTTTCTGTAATAACAGGAATACACGTCCGAATATGTAGTGGTGCTAACAAGAGATGTTCGTGAGCTGTCAAATTCAAAATGTTCTTTAAATTTGAACACTTATACAGTTCGGCCTCCCGATAACCGTAGTATATTTTTTATCCGTCGGAAATTTTTGTCAAAAAAGTAGTGAATATAGTTTTATTTTTTAAAGTATAGTTTTTAAATATAGTTTTAAAGTCAGAGCTGTTGAAATGGAATGTACCCCAGATGGGCTTCCCAGTTTAAATGGGAAAAATGAGTAAAATTGTTCACGTGGGAAAATCCCAGATAAACATTACCATCCCATGGGAGCCCAGGTGGGCTTCTTTTTTCTTTCATTTCTTGAAAAAAATGCGACTTTTTTATGAAATGAACAAAAAACGACAAATCCGTCAGAAAAAAAAATACAAAACGTGAACTTTTTCTACATTTTTGGAATTATATTTCCCACCTGGGAAAGCCCAGCTCACCCCAGTTTATCTGGTCATTTCTCGAAGTGGGGTGGGATGGAATGGGCATTTTTATCTGGGCTATCTGGAGCCCACATTTTGCCCATTTCAACAGCTCTGTTTAAAGTATAGTTTTATTTTCCATTCCAATTTTTTATTCCTGTCATTTTGACACTTCGAAGCTGATTCTTGACTCACGTCTCATTAAACGTCTCCAAGAATACATTTGCTGAAGGTGTTGGTGTTTGCCAAGCATCTTCAATGAGTTTCAAGTTCATTTTATGTCCATCCACACATCCTCCAGTGATATTCAGATTGCTAACAATCCATGTTTTGGAATCAACAATCATTGAATATTTGATTGTATTGAAGTAGTTCAACACATTTATGTACTGAACTGTGATATCGAAATTCGATTTTCGATGAATCTTTGAGATCAAAACCATTTTTGAAGTTGAAAGTTGGGTCCTAATGTACACGAAACTTGATTTTTGAACAGTTTTCAATGTAACTTACATGATTCAGATGATTATATCTCTTACTCATGGTGTAAATGAAATCTTGCAAATCATCTGAAGAACCTCTTTTTGCATTTTTTCCACAAATATTCACTCGGAAGTCGTTTTTATCGGTTTGATTGAGAAACAGATGAAAGCTAGAGTCATTGTTTGTTGCATTTGAGATGTCGGCGATCCTGAACACATAATCCTGATTTTTCAAATCTAAAAACAAACTTACAGTAGACCAATGATTTTGATACTTTCTTCCATTTGTTTTTTATCCACATTCTGTCCGACACTGGCTTTCAACAATTCTATCGAGTTTTTGTGTAAATCACGTGGAAACCCTTCAAATGAGCTAACCGTCGTGAAAACATTGAAGAGAAGTAGAAATTTCAACATGTTGAACAAATGAAAATATTCGCTTCACCGCTGGATAGATTCAATGTCTCAGACAAATAAAATTCGGGAAATATGTCGATATCTCAATCATTTCGAGCTAATCAATTCTCACAGTTGATAGATGGCAGTCTGGTTGGAAAATGGTGATTAGGAAATCAATATTCTGGATAAAGTTAGGTCAGATCAACATTTTATCCTGGGTGTTATCGATTTTTTAAATAGTTGCTCCAGTAATCACTGATCAAAAAAAAATATAGGAATTTTTATTTATTACATATATGGGGCTTCTACAAGTGTGCTTGTTTTTCGTTTTGAACCTTCTCTGGAAATTGTTGTTTGCTTTTGATTTTTCCCTTGATTTTTTTCAAGAATCATGCACACTGATATAAAAATATATCCCGTAACCGTACCACGAACAGATAATCATTTGAAATGTATTTTTTCAATCGACGTCAATTTTTTTTGCTTATGTAACAGTTTTTCTGAAAATTTTCTGAATTTGAGCAAACCTACAAATCTAAATATATGTATATTTGTTTTGTTTGAGTTTGTTGGACAGAGTTGTAATCAGTGTTCCGAATCGGGAGGACTTACGGACAAATCCACTAGACAAAAAATCCACAAACAAATATTTAAAGACAAGATCATTCACAGAGTTACCCATTATTGAGCTTATTTTTTTTGTCGGACTGGATCCCATCTCAAGCCAAACCAAGTCTTGACACACCTCAGTTACCATCGTATCCTTTCTGGTCAGACTTCATGCGATCAGGATCTTACCTAATTGAAGTGGACTAGACAGAACTCAATATGACCCGATCCGATTCTGTCCCGATCCACTCGACCCGGTTTGTATTCCGATTCGACCCGACTGGACCGACGGCTCAAATACCGGGACCGATCCGTTTTACACGTGAAATTCAATTTTTGGATCGGGTCATTTGTTTAGTTTCACAGAACCTACTTTTTTCCTGATGAACTTATTCTGAGAGAATGACTTTTATCATTTCATCTATACCAAGCATTTTGAAAACGAAATCGGATCATAGAACTTTTTTCACTGACCCGGGTCGGAACCCTAGTTATAATCTTTGAGAAGCAAAGTATTGAAAAAGTTTTTAATTCAATTTCACACACATAATAAGTCTTGAAGACCCTATTTAAAACATTTGGATGTGGGCGATGATTAATAAAAACGTTTTTTTAACTACCAGATTTTTCTCAACATGGTATTCTGTAATTTCATTTAAAATTTCCAACTGAATCAATCGAAAACTTGTATTCCAAAGAGGCCTTACTGTACTGAAATGTTCAATGAATATATCTCAAACTATTGATTTTCAAACAAATTCCTCGAACGATAAAAAATGCCTAGACAAATCATAAATTGCTGAAACATTCAACTTTATCAGCTATATTCGTTTTTTTTCTGTAAATGTTGAAACTATTCTTGCTTTCCTTATTAGTCAATGCGAGTTCATGTTTTATTTTAAAACTCATACAAGATGCTGTTGAAAAAGCTGAAGAATACGTTAGAGATGGGCATATTGCTCCATGGGGAACGGCATGTCGTGTAGGGGTAAATTTTATTCTATACATGATCCAGGTTTGAAAACCACAAGCATTTGGGGTGAAAATTGGCAGTGGTCTCAAAACTAGGATCACTTCCAAAATGTTATTTTATTGTTTTTTTATTTTTGCGTAATGGCAAATGGATGCGTGACGTCGGCAGATGTATAGCAATTAGAAATGAGATGATTGCTGAGCAAGAGAAAGCAGAAGAACAGAGGAGACAATACGCTGATTATGCAAGAACCATTGGATTACGGTATGTTTCTCAAAATCTATTTGAATAGTTCGCTATTTTATATTATAGATTCACAAACTTTACGAAACCTCACGAAAACTACTCTGCTTTTCACAATTTGACTCAAATAATTAACTATGACAACATCAAAATATCGATTTGTAGCGATGAAATTGTACCTGATTGTGGGTTGATTTACTAATATGCAAATTTGAGTTTTGTTTTAGATGAGTTTTTCAATTTCATATATATTTTGAGCCGGAGATACAAGGAACCGGATAATATGGTAAGAAAAATGCATATATTTTTCTTACAAGGGAATGTTGTAAAAAAAAATGAATTTGATCGATGAGACCTAGGTCATTCGATAGGTTTTCGGACTCTGATCAACATCCCGGACTTCATTTTTGCTAAACCAAATACCCAGGGAACAGTGTTCAGTTTTGAGGATACACTAGAAATACGAAAAAAAAAAAACTCGAAAAATCAATAGAAGTTATATTATGAATGATTCATAAAATAAAAAAATATATAATTCAAAAGCACGATTTATGAAAGAAATTTACGTTTTTCCGCTTCTCACATGCAAAAGTAGTGAAATACACACTGTGCTGATCTACCCAGATCGGACCCAATTTAATTCGATCCGACAAACTTCAATCCTGATCTTGACCCGATCCGTTGTTGATCCGATCCATTTCTGATTCTCATCGGAACGAAAAAAAGTGGGAAAATATTATGACGTGCAAAAACAGTTTTTAAAATTCATTTCCGTTTTTTAATTAGTTTCATTTTTTTCAATTCGTAAAATTAATTTATTCAGTGCGTTTACGGATAATGACCGGATGGGAAACGTGATTTTTTATGCACGGTTTCTCGTTTTCTCCCTACAACCGTTAGAGCTGGAATTTCATAATTAGCAATCTGTTTTGCAAAAATGAATAACTGGTGTTGATCAGCGTCAAAAAACTCCACATTTGTTTTACAATATCCCTTTTCCGCGTGGTAATTTTTCCTTTTCTTTTCAGGAAATAGATATTGAGGTCAATCCCGATTGGGGAGGTAACAATATCTGGTTTAGTGTTTCTTTCAAATTGACACATATAATGAATTATGTGACAACGTTCAAATATCAACTAAGTTATCGTAAAAATGATTGGACGATTGACAACATCAAAATGAATGGAACTTGTGTGGAACGTGGCAATATGAACAAGAATTCGATACAAGTTTTAAGAGAATCAGAGATTGACAATCTCCCATTCATCAGTGCAAAAAAATTTATTTTAGACACATATGAAAAGTAGGCGACTCCAAGAACATGCAAAAAATACCCTACTTTACTTTTTCTCTAGTTTATCCTTCATGAGAAGTGCGCGAAATGCGATACATAGTTTATCCAACAAATTTGAAGCATATATTGATTTTATGGCGCTTTACACTAAAGGAAACCTCAATAAAAGTGGGTTTTTACAAGTTATGTAAATTATGAAAACTATTTTTTCAGGTGAATTCATGAAATTTCTGTCAAAATTTTTGCTGAAGTACAAAGTTCGGCCTGAAATTAAGGAATACAATAACAGTGAGACATCCTACGAAATTATTATAGAACAACCGGATTATGTTGTACTTAAGTGCTCCAAATTTATCGAATATTCTGAGAAATTTGAACTCTGGGATTTCCAAATTGAAGCAACAAATGTAACTTTTTTTACATGTATAGATGTCTGATTTTTTGTAGCAACATTATATTCTTACAGAGAGATGATTTTTGGGAAATAGATCGGGTTTTCATCACGCCTCCTAGATATTTACGGAATTATGAATATCTTGAAAGATCTCGTGAAGACTATTCGATTGCAATACAGAAAAGGTATTGTAGAGTTGAAATTATTAGACCATTGGAAGAGCAACCAATATGGCCTAGAAATTCAGATAATACAGTACTTTTTGAAAAATATCAAAGAAAAATAGATTCTTGCGTTTTCTAGGCCACTCTCTAATTTTTTTGTATTCACAATAGCCTCGGGCAAAATGCGGCCTATTCTGGCACCGCCTGTGGCAGTTCTGCCATCAGTTGTGGCCTAGTAGGCCGAAATGTGTGTGGCAGAACTTGCCAAAACTAGGAGGCAACGGTGGCAGATTCTGCCACAACTAGGCGGCAACGATGGCAGATTCTGCCACAACCAGGCGACGGTGGTGGCAGAAGTAGGCGGCAAAGTACGGTTTCTTGTTTTTTTCCACAGAAAATAGTTTCTATCGGTTTTTGTGATTAAGCGCATAGTTCATGCATGTCTTCTCTAACGTACTGTTTGAAAACAATGCGGTTCTATAGAAGGATCTGGTTTTTTCTCAAAAAATGTTTTCTTGAAAAATTCTCACCGCTTTTTTAGATTTTCTGTTCAAAATTCTTAATTTAAAAAAAACTGAAAATGGAATTTTATGTCTTATGAAGTATTAATGTATTACAATTCGTCGAAATACGAATCTTTGTAGAACTTAATTTTAATGTAACTTATTTTTGACAATCTTCGAACCTGTGATCCACCTACTTCTGTTTGATTTCTAGACATTCCTGCTTCCCACTGCGCCATCTGTGTTGACGCGAGAGATGGTTGAAAATTTCATTAAAAAAGTGAGAGAAAGCATTCAAGTTTAGGAGAGACGAGACAAAATTCTGCTCGAGACAGGTTTTCTGCCACATTCTGCTACCTTATCTTCTATCCCTCATTTTGGTGGTAGAAATGCTCCAACTAGGCCACCAGAAAATCAACTGTGGCAGAAGGTGGCAGCATCTCTGGAGATGAGTGAACAGATAGATTTTCTGTCACCACTAGGCCGGATTTTGCCCGAGAGTGTATTGTAAAAATTTGGGAAACTTTAAGGAGATTTTCAGAATTATTGCGCAGTTTGTTTATGCAATTGGGAATGATTTTGAAAATATAACAATTAGCAAGAAAAACTGTATCACATCGATTTATTCAAAAAGTGGAAAAGGGATAAGTTAGAATTTCAAGATTGATTTAAAACTTTGCACAATGATAATTCTTTTATAGAAAACTTCTACAATGATTTGATAGCAAACTTTGTTAACTACACAATTCCGGTCAGTTTTTATAGATTTTTCAGCCATAAATTTCAGAATTTTCAGATAAAAACTACTGGATATCGCATGTGTGAGACAGATCGTTACTGTGATCTTCATAGGAACACTCTAAAGAGATCTATGGAATATGATATCACCTCTTTTAACCTAACTGTGTTCTATGATAACAATGGGGTATCAAGAAAAGTAAACATCGAGATCAACTCGACATACGTGAGTGCCTAATGAGTCAAGACGTCGACGAAAAGTTTTGTTTTCAGAACATTAAACTGGATACTTATCAACTTCAAACTATTCAACTATATTGCCCGACATCAATCTGAAAATAACAAAAAAATTAACAAATGGTTTATGTTTTTCAATAAAAACTTTTCATTCAAACCTCAGACTGTAAAGAAATAATAAAAACTTTTTTGTTTGATTAAATTCAGCTTTGAAAAGATTAAAACAAATATTTTTATATTAAAAATTAAAAAAGGAAACGTCGCCGAGCACAACAATTTCCGTTGAACATTGAAAAACAATGAACGAAAAACTTTAAAAAAAAAAACTTCACCCACACTTTTAATTTTTCACGCGTTTTTTGAACAAAAACTGAAAATAGTTTTAATTTGTTCTTTTTCAGACTCCCAACTTTTTTTTGATCTACTAAAACTTATTTTCCACGGTAGCAAATCCTCGACTATGAGATTTGTCTTCTAATGATCAAAAACGTCAATAATTATTTTTGACCTACTATCAAAAAATTTTGGAAACCTAGATTAAAAAATATTTGGTTATTTATGTGTAGAGTTACCCCAGTCAACACTCAAAGTATCAACAAAATCGTACTGTAATATCTAATTTTTGTCCGGGAAAAATCGATTGAGGAGACAGGCTTATTCCGAATATTAAAATCGTCTAGACAAGTCGTAAATTATCAAAAACTTTCTTTTTTTTTTTAAATATTCAGTTTTTGAAAAATGTTAAAAGCATTCGTTTTTCTAATTTTTGCCAAGTTAAGTTTAACAACGGCCTTCGAGAAACAAGAAGAACTTCTTCTTTCTCTGGAAGATGAAAATTCTCCGAAAAACGGAAGTCAATTCCGAAAATCGGGTTTTATGGTTAGTAGGTTACGATAATCTCACTTGAAATTATGAAATTTGAATTCAGGATCCGATAGTTGACCACCTGGCAAATCAGAATGATTCCAATGATAATTTTCTCAATCTAAACATGACTGACGATTTTGTTCTTTCTCTAGAAGATGGTGATTTTGCGTTAAATAGAAGTGTTCGTTCTGCAGATTGCTGTGGGGGAATATATCTGGTAAGTGTTTCTTTTTTGTTTAAAGAATTTTTGAATGAATAGACATTTTGTCCACCTTTCACTGACTGTAAGGAAGAAGCTCGAAAAAAAGAAGAAGAAAAAATGAAACGAGAAATGGCTGAACGCTTGCCTCACTTTGTTAAACTTATTGGAAAACAGTAAGTCAAAAAAAATTTTAAAACAAACACTAACTAAAATTACATTTTGAGAATTTCAAACATGACGGACCCTGAAAAAATATACTCTGACTTTCACAATTTTTCACAAGAAATCGACTTGGACAACATTAAAATATCAATTTGTGGTGAACATCGTTATATAACGCATAGTTGGTTACCCAACAATTCTCATTCAATATTTTTGATTTTTTCAGAAGAATTTCAGGAATTCATATATATTTTCAGTCGAAGATTCAAGAAATCAGATTTTATGGTTGGTAGAACATGCCTGATTGACTATCTAAAAAAATTGAATTCAAATTCAGAAGCCAACAATTGACTTCATAGGTGATCCGAACGGCTCCACTGATTATATATTCGAACTCAATGTTACCAAAAACTTGATCAGTTTGATGAACTATATGACAACAATTAAGTATAATATACGATTCAATGCAAAAAATTGGAAAATTGATCGCATCAACATGGAAGGAGGTTGTGTCGAAAGAGGGACTAGGAATCTTGATTTAATCTACCCGATGGGGGATACAGAAGTCGAAAACTCAAAAAGTGGGCAAGATTTTATGGTAGAAACATATGAAAAGTGAGTGATACAAAATCCAGAGTTAGTAAAAAATGTTTAATGAGTTTTACAGTTTCGAATTCTTGAAAAGCAGGAGAAATGCGGAATTCAAGATATCGAAAAAGTTCAAAGGCCACATTGATATTATGGCAAATTATAGAGGAGGTGTTTATAATAGGAGTGAGTTGGCTCTTATCACGAGAGGATGTTTTGAAGAAACTCTCTGAGCTGAAAATTTTTGGATTTTGAAAGGAAAAATAGTTTTCACCACCTCACCTCCTCAGCAAACGCAGCACCCGTTTCAAAAATATGAATTGTTTTATTTTTTACGTGAACTTTTTTCTCGGTCTTTATACAAATTTCATTTTTCTCATCCAAAATATTCACTTAAAAAATTCATATTTTTGAAACTAGAGCTGATTGTGAGTAGGTATACTGATTTTCATGGAAAAAAATCAAATGGCTGAAACTCACCTTGTATAAAATATTGTTTTCATGTTTTGGTATGTTCATGCCGTCCATTTTGGTTTCAATTTTCAATGGATTTTTTAGATTTTTTTTTAAGGCTGAACGACAATCAGTATGTTTCGGAACTAAACAGAAATTATCATCAAAATAAGACCATTGATCGTGCCCGAAAACCCTTTGTCTAAAAATAACACTAAAACCTGTCTCATTGAAAAAATCTCATTCTGGTTCTGATGAGTTCCAATTCAAAAAATCAATATCGAGTTGATTCCAGCTGAGTTCGTTACTTTTTTGGATAACTTTTTATTAAAGTACAAAGTTCGATCTGAGCTGAAGGTTAGTTATGCTCATTTTTCCCTCTCGAAACTTTTTATCATTCAGGAGCATAATGATGAGCAGACATATTATCGGATGATTGTAGAAGAACAAGATCATGTTGTGTTCAAATGCACAAAGTTTGTCGAATATTTTGGTACAAAGCCTGGAACTGATCTCTGGACATTCCAAATCGAAGCGACTTATGTATGTGCTCTTTTCATGTTTGTAGATAACATTTCTTTTCTCGCAGAAAAATGATAATTTCTGGGAGATTGATCGGATTTTCATGACACCGCCCAGTTATATGTGGGAGTACGAGATTATTGGGAGATCGCGGGCAGAATATTTTCTAGAACTCCGAAAAACGTAGGTGTGCTCATGTTTTCGGAGAAAATATTTTATTCTCAAAGATTTGTGGCCCAGTTTGTATCTGCGATAGCAAATGATTTCGGAAATATAGCGCCTCCCAAAAAGAACTGCACCCACTCAAGTTATCAAAACACTAAAAAAGAGATTAGTAAGAAATCCTCACCACTATGAATCAGTAAATATTACATTTTACAGAAAACTTCTATGATAACTTGATTGGACATTTTGTGAACTACACCGAACCAGTTGGTTATAGAAATTCAGTTTGAAAGTCATACAATCATTTTCAGATAAATATTGAACTTGAAAACAGTTCAAATGAAGACCCTAATTTTGCTACTTTCAACATTGCGGTCAATTATGACAACAAAGGAGTTTTATACAGACTTTACATTCAAAGTACATCAAAATACGTGAGTAGTTACAATTAATGAAAATGATGAAAATGAGATTGATTTCAGAACATCAAATTCGACACCTATCAACTTCAATCGTTCAACTTGACTTGTCCAGAACAGTTTACCAAAAAAAATATCGAGTTTAGTACAATAATAAGATAACTAATAAATTTATACTCGCAATTTTTTAATCTACTGTTTTCCATGTTCTATTTTCCATGTTCTATTCTATTGACAAGTTAATAAAAATTTATGAAACAAAGTTTAATTGTCCATTCTAATTTTCTATTCCTTTTCAAAGATATGAAATTTTGATCTAACAGACAAAAAAGTGAGTAAAAATGAAAAAAAAAATCAGAGTAGATCAAAAAATGTCGAGGCTATAGAAATAGGGAACTGAAATTGATAATTAACAACTTCGAATCTTCATAACGAATTTCCAGCGGATAAAAATTATATTCCAATGATCAAAAAGTCGAACTCTATGAATGTGTACAAATTTTAAGAATGAAAAAGAAGAAGTTTAATCATGATTTTGCGAATAACCTTTTTATGTGCATGCATTTACCAAAATATCAAACCTCATTTGCAGAAAGTGATTTTTGATGTGTTAACAGACATCTTCTCAGCTTGTAGACTTATCTAGACAAATCGTAAACCATCTGATTGTTCAACATTCCAAAAAGATTCATTGTGTCGGAAATGTTAAAACTATTCGCTTTTCTCTTACTTTTGAAATCAAGTTTTGAAAAACCGTGCTGTGCAAAAGTAAGTTATAAGGAGGATAACATGTTTTTTCAGTTTGAAAAGGTACTATTAAAAAAATAGGTTCGGTTTCTCTTAGATTTTGTAATTGTTGTTTTATACACGGTACGAGGGGATCGCTACACAAGATAAAGATTATCCAAGGGACAGAAGTATTCGTTCTTCGGGAGGTGGATGCTGCAAATTTGTGAGTATTGGTTTTTTTGAAAAAAAAAAATAGGAACAATTTTTATTTGAAGCCCAGCTGTGAAGAGAATAGCGAAGAATAAAACAACGAAAAATGAATGAATCCAAAAAGTACTCTGAAGAACTGGCTGACTTCACTCGACGCATAGCAACGCAGTATGGCTTGAAAATCTGAAACTGATGCTCAAACATGTTTTTGTGTTTTCAGAATCACCAACATGACGAATTCTGAGAAACCACACTCTGGCTTTAACAATATTACTTCAGCGATAGACTACAATAAGGAAATATCTATTTGTGGCGATGAAAACATAGAGATGCGTGAGTTAATTTTTTTTTTAGATTCTATTATAGAATTCTATTTTTCTATAGAGGAATTTTTCGAGTTCATGTACATTTTCCATCGAAGATTCAAGGAATCAGAAGTGATTGTACCAACGATTGATATCCTGAAATATTGATGACTCACTATTCGAATTCACTATCACTACCAATTTAACAAGTTTGATGAACTATGTGACAACTGTTAAGTATGAGATGAGAGTCAACACCGTGAATTGGTGGATTGAACGGATTAACATGGAAGGAGGTTGTGTCGAAAGAGGGGATATGGATCCAAGTTTCATATTTCCCTTGGGAGATACTGATATCGAAAGTACAAGTGGATATAATTTCATGGTAGAAACCTATGAAAAGTAGGTTCTACAGAAATTCAGGGGAAAAACAAGCGGTTTTTACAGATTCTTATTCATACAAAGTGAAAGAGATGCGGAATACAGGTTATCCAAAAATTTCGAAGGATACGTTGACATTATGGCCACTTATAAAGTAGGAGTGTATAATAAGAGTAGGTCTGGGTGAAGGTTGACATTGAACGGATCTGGTTGAAAAGTCTAAAATGCCTTGATACGGGTTTAGGCTATCATGACCAACTTTAATTGTTGTAGACATCAATCAACTAATTTTATGAATTTCAATTCATAAAAAATAACAAATCCTGAAATGAATCACCTAAATCGAACCTGGTCCGAAAAAAAACGAAGCGGTTGTCAAGACGAAAAATTTGAACCATCCTTGTGAAAAAAGCAATGTGACCTGATGGTATTAGTCAAAATTCGTCAAAATTAGTCAATATAAAACAAATATTTAACAAAATAGAAATGAAGATGTATTTTTTGAGGAATTTTCTCATCTTCTGCTCCAATACCTGAAAAATAAAATTGAAAACATATAAAAGATGGAAGTTCAACTAACCATATGAACAATCTTTTGCGTGATTCATAGGTTGAGGAGCGACTAGTGTATTGAGCATGGTGATCTGGAAAAAATCAATAAATATTGTTGCTATTTTTCTGAAGGTTAAAATTTTGTGTGTAAAATTCATTGTAAAGATATCTTTCTTGAATGGCGGCTGCCAATCGACTTCTTCAAGTGCATCATCCGTAAAATCACGGTTTTTAACTCAAATTTCGGTCCTTGGTGAAGTTATCTACGATGTCGAAGTTCCCCAAAATCGAAACACTGGTGAAAACGACAAAGGATCGAGGACAGATCACTTCACCAAGGACCGAAATTTGAGTTCAAAATCGTGATTTTACGGATGATGCACTTGAAGAAGTCGATTGGCAGCCGCCATTCAAGAAGATCGCACTGGCCACATCCACAACACCAGCCAATTCTTCACAACTCGTCGAGCCATCTGGCACGCAGCATTACACGATCGTCATCGTCGCGGTTCCATGATACTGCACCCACCAACAAATCCGGTCAACGCGATGTGCCAGAGATATATTTAAGTTCGAAATGACAATTGATTTCAAGAAAAAATTGAATCGAAGTCGAATTTTTCAAAGAAGAATTTCCGCAAAAATCATCCTCTTTACAATGAAATTTACACACATAATTTTAAACTTCAGAAAAATAGCAACAATTTTTATTGATTTGTTTTCCAATTTTGAGGTAAGAATTTTGAGGTAAGAAATTGAGGTAAGATGCAAGCTCTGATTTTCAAATGTTTTTAATCTTTTGGTTAAATGAGAAAAGAAATTGCGTCATACATTTAAAAAAAAACAAAAAAATATCCGCTTTTTAGATTTTGTTTTGGAATCATTCTCATAAAACTCAAAAAAAAATATATATCAGCTAACGTTCTCAAAGTACACGTTTCAAGATCGATCTAAACAAAAACAAACGAAAAGAAAAGAGTAATTCTGTTTCTTCGAGAGAACTTTAAAAGGTTGTCGGAACTTAGGCCACGCCTTTTTCTCCTCTCTGAAACACACACTCCCTCGCTTCTTTTTTATTTCTTGGACTTTTTAATCGAAATTCTCGAGGTTCCTCGGTATACTCGAAAGATTTTCAATCAAACTGATTGTGAGTATCATAAAATGAACTGCAGCGAAAGAAATTTATTCCAGTCGTTTTCAGGAAAATTAGCTGAAAATACAAATAATGGGACTGTATTTCAATGTTCGGAGGACTTATCTTGACCTTAAAGGAGTATTACGTTTCTTTTTTTATTGTAAGCGAACTTATATTCTTTTTACTGATTTCTCATAACTTTCAGACTTTTCCCTTGTGATAACACATACCAGCTTTATAAGTTTCCAGAACTTATCTACCGATTTCCTGTTCCTATAACTTCATTTTCAGTTTCTTCACGTTTCTCAATAACTAGAATCCCTCTTTTCTAATAAACGACGTGATATATTCTGGTTCGACATGGTGAGTGAAGAAGAAAAACCACAGTTCAAAATCTTTTTTTTTTCAGAAGCCATCAACAATGAAACTTCTGAACTTCGTCATTTGTTCAACACAAAAATTATAGATGGTCGGTTCAATGACTTCTCCATGAAAACAAACGGCTCGGGTACGACAAAGTTTTTTGAAATGACAAATTTTTGTGAGAATCGATGACTTCAATCAACCTGGGATTCTTCCTGAATGAGCAGAATTTGTTGTCAAGTTGCTCTCAAAAGAAAGAGCAAATTTTTTAAGTTAAAACCTTCGAAGGTTTTTTTTTACCTAAAAGTCTTGTTATCGAGAAAATTTTTGAAAAACTTTTCACAAGCCGCGAAAAAGATATGACACAATTTTGGAAAATTGAGATCAAATTCATCGTCTTCAAAATTTCTTTTTTGACGAAGATTTCAGAAAATTCTCATAGAAAATTTTCCAAAGTTTGATATGTCTACGAACACCCCGTGCTCTTCAAAAGACTTGAATTCACACGGTATCAAACAGAAATGTTGAAAATAACATATCTGGTATTTCTAGTTTTTATCCAAGCTTCTGAAGTACCACAAAACTTAGAAGAGTTGGTCAATGAAGTTAACATTATGTGAGTTTGAGAAACCTATGTATTCTCGAAAATAATTCTTACAGATTTGAGAAACAAGGGACTCTTCTAACGCATAATTATGAAATTCTGAAGCTGCTGAATTTTGTGAATGTTTCTAGATTCACTGCAAATGGATGTGGCCTTGAACAGGTGTATTACGGCGAAATCTACAGAGACATGAAAAGTTTTAACTTCGGTGAAATATGACATTTTTAGCAACCAAATATCAGGTTTCATTATAGATTCATTCTTATTCCACTTGGCTCTGGAACGAAAAAGATTTATTAATTTTTTGGGAACGGAAATTTCATACGGACACGATAATTCTAGTTTTAGTATAAGTCAAAAACTAGAAAGTTCGATGAGTTTCACAACATTTATAAACTATCACTTCAAGTTGGAGAATATGAAAATCATCGAAGTTGCAATTGATGGAGGATGTTCAAATGAAAGCAATGAGAGTCTTGTCAAGGACACGTGGATCTCGAAAAAGAACACGTCATCGATTGAAGAAGGAGAAGAATTCATGAGAAATGTCAGCAGGAGGTGAGATAAAGTGATGCTTTTCTGGGGGTTTGATAGTTGCAAATTTGAACCAACCAAACATGAATCAATTCCAGCCTTCCATTTCGTGACATCGATGATCCACTGTTTCGCATCAACATGTTCACTCACGATTTCTCTGCTCTCATTGACACTAACTATGATATAACCTACAGAATTATTGGTAAATATTTTAAAGACATAACTATTACGTACATACATAATTTGAACTTTACAGATTTCATAAAATATATGCGACGATTCAATCAACGATACGAAACAGAAGAGCTTGGCTCAATAGGACACCTTGGGGTGATTTAGTTATTGATTGACTCTGCTTAATTTTGATAATGTGTTTCAGAAAATATTAGAAGCAGGACCTGTAAATGAAAATGATCCAAATATCACTATAATCACTCGAAGTTTGGATCATATTGTGTTTCGATTAAGGATACCTCTTCAGTACAAGAGTTTGTTGAATCTTGAAAACTGGGATTTTCAGATAGAAATTGTTTTTGTGAGTTTTATAGTCTCAAATTCAAATCTCAGATTTTTTGAATAATGAATTTTCAGGATCACAATGATCTGAAACAATGGAGAATAGCGAAAATGTTCATGAGATCAGAAAAATTCAAAAATATGGCCGAAGTTAAGAAACGAGCTGCAGATGAACTTTTCACAGAGATTCGTGAAGAGTGAGACATTTTTAGAGAGATTATCGCAATCCTGAAATAATTCAGAATCCAACGGCTCTCACGATATGGAGAATTCACAACTTTTAATAGTAATTTGATGGGAAGAGTAGTATCTCTAAAACTTTGCGATAACTTCAAGGGACCGGATAGTGAGTTCAGGATTTGAATAAATTTCTCAAAATAATACAAAAAATGAACTACAGTATCACTTTTCAGGAGGACTGAGCTTGAAGTTTTACAACAGAAGTGAGGCGACATTATTTGTGAGTAAATTTTTTTAAAAGTTGAAATTGGTTTTCCGGATTCATAAGAAATAAGTGTGCAAATTGTCATTCTCGTGAGGTGTATGCACAAATTTTTCAAACAAAACGAAAACATTTGGAAAAATTAACACCCACTTTTTCGCAATAGAGCACACTTTCTTGCACAACAAACAAACGTATTTGACAAAAACTTACACCCTGACAACCCCTTAAAACAGAAATGTGAAGATTTGCAGGAGTTTATGTACACGACCTCATCTGTTACTTATGGAGATCCAGCTCAACTTGACATGAACATCTTTTTTGAAATCATGTTTGTTATGAAAGTTGTTCCCACTGTTTTTATACTTGGCTACGTATGTTTCCCAGAGTAGCACAATTATCAAAATTAACTTTCTTTCAGGATGATTACGAAGATGAATATTATATCAAAAGTGTTTCGATACCATGCGCTAGGAACCACGTGGAAAATGAAGAGCTCGAAAATTCAAAAGATGAGTCTGATGTGAAGAAATATGGGGAGATATGCAAGAAAAACAATTTAGTTGTGGGATGTCACAAGGAAAAAAGATTTTTCGAGGATTTTTCGGAGAAATTCAGGAAATTGTAAGTTATCAGGTAGGTGGGAATTTGCGAAGAATACGAATGTTTCAGACTGTTGTTGGTCAGCATACCATCGAGCTCGACAAATCTCAAAAATTTTGCGAATCTGTTCTATTCCAATATCAGTTACAACGATAAGATGGTTAACAGAAGTATACAATCAAAATACCCCCGCGGATCATGTTAGACACTACTTTCAGGTGATTTCATTTTTCGTATTGCTTGTCAAGCAAAAAGGTACAATGATGTATCGATAGTGGATCATCAAACAACTTCATCCGAATTTTCAAAGAATATCATTATTCTGAATTTAACAAATCTCATGAACTATACCAGACTGGTAAAGTATGAATATGAGCTGAAATTTGATGAAGAGGGAAGTTTGAAGATATATTCAATAAATATTCAAGAAATGAATGTGACATCGAACTGGGTTTCAAAATTAGATGGAAAACCTCTTATCAACGTGAAAAATGCCACTGATTCAATTACTTCAAAGTGAGGGAAATTGAGTTAATTAACATCTCTGAAAATTATAGCTTTGCCATTTTGTGTGGCTCCGAGCCAAATAAGACACTCTGCGATTTGAATTATTCTTCCAATTTTATTGGTTTGATCGACATAAACTTACGGGACGTTTATAATTCATGTGAGTTTTTGACTGTTTTAAATTTTAAAAAAAATTGTGTTTTTTATTCGTATTAATTCAGTCCTGGTTGTGGTGTTCATCTGAGATGGGTGAACCTCAGTTCGACACCTAAAAAGTTCAGCGTGGTCTTAAATCTTAAAGCAAAACCATAATTGTAAGCTGAAAATTGGTACTAATAAAAATTAACAGAACCCATAGGAAATTGAACCTAACACTGAAAATATAAGCATCCCGAAATATGAAATATATTTTTAAAGAGTCGAGTTTCCGTCGTTTGAATCTTAAATTGAAAAAAAATACACACCCACGTAAAAAAAGAATAATATGGTTTTTTTTATAATGATATTTTTTCTCTCGGTCTTCATAAGAACACTTGTTTTTTTAACTTCGAAAAAGCCACGTAAAAAATAAAAATACCAAACGTGGCTATGGGTGATATGAGTAGGTTTTTTTTACTTAAAGGAAATTAATCCCGTTGAATGACCCTTTATTTTTCTTTCATTAAACTGAAGTTCATCACCTAAATACCCACTCTTCGAAATCTCAAAAAATGAAAATTTCATTTTCGACAAAAAATTTCGGAATAAAAAAAAATTATTTTTGAATTCGGAATTTAATTATTTTTTGCCGCGTTTGATTCCGTTTTGTCGTAACTGCGCGTCAAAGTGTATGCAGTGTCATCACGCAACATATTATTTCACGTGAAAGTATTTTTATGCATTTTTGAGAAAAATTAATTTTTCGATTTTTTAATTTTTGAGACTAAAATTTGAACAGAAAGACTTTCTTTAAAATTCAAACTACTGAAACTGATTTTGTTGGAAATATTGTTAATTTGCATTTTTTGATGCTTATATTAACAAAATTGATTTCAATTTTAACAGGTTTTGTCGATTCGATTCGAGTTTAGGGTACCAAACCAATATAACGTATTGTCCTCCAAAAGTGCGTATTTTATTATTGATTACAGCTGACTTCACCAGATATATGCGTCGATTCATTAGACGATATAATCCTCCAATATCTTTTAACTATGACTATATAGTTCAAGACGTTGATCACATAGTTATCAAGTACAATGGTACATTCAAATACAAAGATGAAAATGTTGAAGTTTGGATCTTTGACATTGAAAGTGTCTATGTATGTTTTTTTTCTGTATATTTCTTATCATATCTATCCATTTTTTTGTAGATTGATGACCAGTGGCAGATCACTAAGATCTTCATGAAGTCTCAATATCATGACTTCAATGTTTTTCAACAAAGAGCTCTTGATGAATTCGCGGAAAAAATACAGAATCTCATGCAGTTTGGGGTTTACAGTGCTCTGGATATGTATAAATCAAACCGGACATCTTGTTTGGAAATGAGCAAGCATAAGACTTCAATTGAAAAATTGTTCAGGATTACATATCACTCAGAAATTGATGGTCCAAAATTGACGTTTGAGTTCCGTCATTCGTCTCGACATTACTTTGAAATTGAGTTTAGCTTGCTTTATGTAAGTTGGCTCGAATTGTAAAACTCGAAAATTATTCTTTACAGAACAGGAAATATAATTCTTATATATACAATAAAGTGGATACAGGATGTAAAAAACACTGCAAGGATGATCTTTGTATTGGAGTCAAAATTATTGGAAGACCAAATATTGGAAATATCATGTCGTACTTGTATCCATTAATCCAGCCCGCGGCATCTTTTGTTTTGAATCCTATCGAGAATTTCGCAAAGAATTTAACTATTCCTGGTTATGAATAGTGAATGAAGAAAATTAAAACATTTATTTATCATTTTCCATCTTTGATTTTTACACTTCTTGAAGTAATGAAGGGATATAAGAGCAATCAATTTTGAAATTTTGAGGGATGCATTTTAAAATTAACAACTTCAACGATTTTGAAAACTATGAGATAGACACAAAATATTCGGTTTTTAATCTGGTCGAAAAACCCACAAAGCAAAAAATGTGTGCTTTTCGATCCCGTTATTTTCAAGCGTGGAAGCTAGAAATTTTTTTTAATTGTTAAAGATTCCTTATGAGTTGAGCATGGTATATCAACTGTAAGTGCCATTATTGATCCTTGATGTTCATTGTTCTAGTTCACATAATGAACGATACCAAAAATTGTTTTGAATTCGCTGCAGAAAAAATAATTTTTTTTTTCAAATTTCGGATCACACACCGTTCCCACAGACTTTGTGTTTTTGTGCGTCGTTGGTGATGTTTTGTTGACAACCGTAGCGTTATTGTTTTTATTGAACTTTGTTCGGTAAAAAGCGAATACAGTTTTTCATGACTCTGATGCAAAGAATATTTTCATTTTCCTAGGGGGCTTCCCGACATTTCCCCACTATGACATTTCGCCACCAGCCAGTTTTCCAATGAAAAAGATGAAAAAATTTTCCTGAATCTGTGGCGTTGACAGACGACAAACCACGTCCCCGCCACGAAAATTTCCACACATTTTTATTGAAAATGAACGAAAAAAAAGAAATAGGAAAACCTCATCTCACGGTGGCGAAAGGTCACGGTGGCGAAATGTCTGGTGGCGAAAATGAAAAAGTGGCGAAATGTCACAGTTGCGAAATGTTATAGTGGCGAAATGTCGGGGAGCCTTCCTAGGCAATTTCTGTTTTCAATGGATGCTTCAAAATTCCTACAAAAACAATTAAAAATATTTCAGTGTGTATTTGAGCGCATTTGCCCGCGTGGACTAGAATTCAAAATTTTAGGCCAGATTTTCGTTTTGCTCAACTCATAAGGAATCTTCAAAGGCATATGAGGGAACTATCTTCTTCCAATTACTTCTGTTCAGAAAACCGTACTGTTTGGAGCTGCATGATTGTTTTTTTCAACATTTTAAGATGATCCGATTATCAATATAATCACTTAACGTTTGGATCACATCGTATCTAGAACGAGGATACCTCTTCAATAGAAGAATTTGTTGAATTTTGAAAACTGGGATTTTCAGGTTGAAATTGTTTTTGTGAGTATTAAATTCAAATCCTGAATTTTTAGGATCACAATAATCTAAAACAATCTAGAATAGCAAAAATAATCATGAGATCAGAAAAATTCAATAACATGGACAAACTATGTGTTTTTTTTAAAGATGTATAATTAGACCCCCAGTAAAGTCCTCTTGGTCGATCAGAACATCTTTATCAATGTCCATTATTTTTTGTTACTTCTCTTAGTTACTGTACATATTTATAAATTTATACTGAAATGAAAACAAAAACTATTTTCTTTTTTCACAGACAGATTTTCCTATTTTTTTATATGTCTATGAAAAGCTGAAAAACTTCATTTCCACATTTCAATCAGAAATGTTGATAATACCATATCTGATACTTCTAGTTTTCATCCAAGCTTCTGAAGTACCAGCAAACTTTAAAGATCTGGTCGATGAAGTTAAGGACATGTTAGTTGTGGACACTCTGGACTAAGCCTGAAACCCTCTATTTTTCAGATTCACAAAGCAAGCTGTCCTTTCAACTCACAATTCCGAGATTCTGAAACTCCAAAACTTTGTGAATATTTCCAGATTTTCTGCGGAACTTTGTGGTGTGAGAAAAATGAACTATGGATCGTACTACATGAGTATGCAAGACGTCAAATATGGTGAGCCTAAAGTACAGTAACCCATGAGAATGATTCTTTTTTTAGATTCCTTCCTATTTCATCTGGCACTTGAAAGAAAGAGATTTATTAGATGCTTAGAGGCGACAACTTCACACCCTGAAAATGAGAAAAGTTTCAATTTAAGCCTGAAATTGGAGAGTTCAATGAATTTCACAACTGTTATAAAATATCATATCAAACTGGAAGATATGAAAATCATCGCAGTTGCAATTGATGGTGGATGTTCAGACAAAATCGATAAGAGTCTGGTCGAGGACACGTGGATGACAAAAAAGAGCACAAAGTCAGTAAGGGATGGAGAAGAGTTTGCAAGAAATGTTAGCAAGAAGTGAGTCGTTGAGATTTTGTTAAAGAATTGCTCAGATCTTAAAAGCAAGAGCTCCAAGAAGCTCATGAACCTCCTATGGGTTCAAAAAAAATTCTGATCAGCAAGAAATCATTCGATTGAGCAGATTCACATAACCTGAAATATCAGAATTGCCATCTGAAGATCAAAAAAAATTCTAACCTGGGCTCAAAACTCAAATGCTCGAAAAAAAAACTTTTAAAAAATACAAAAAACCTGATAGAGTTTTTTAAATACTTACTAATTATAATATGATGACTGAATATATCAGAACCGATCTGGTTCAGATTTAAAAAAAACAATCAGTCGTGTTCGTATCATTTCCAGTCTCCCATTCCGCGACCTTCTTGATGATCCATTATTTCGCCAAAATATGTTTGCTTACGATTTCACTGCTTTCATTGACACTAACTATAACGTCACCTTCAATCTAGGTACTATAATTTTGCATTGAAAACCTTATATAACTTTCCATTTTTAGTTGACTTTGCAAAATATATGCGAAATTTCAATCAACGATACAAAGTAAGAGACGGACTTGAGATAGGTTCATGGAAAAGTGAATTCAAATCATACGCACCTGTGGAAGACAATATCACTGTTATCACTCAAAGTTCGGATCACATGGTGTTTAGAACAAAAATACCTTTCAAGTACATGAATCTTTATTACTATGCGTTTTGGAATTTTCAGATCGAAATAGTTTATGTGAGTGTAGGTCATTCATAATGAGTCCAAGGAGTGTTTTGGTTGTCAATATTTCTAGGACCACAACGAGCATTGGAAAATAGCAAAAATCTTTATGAGACCCGAAGAATTCAACAGTATGGCTCAAATTCATCAAAGAGCAGCAAATGAAGTATTCAATGGGATTCGTGATGAGTAAGGATTTCGTAAAAATGGTCATAGGATAATGAAATTCTTTAGAATTATGCGACTTTCACGAGAAAATGTGTCCACAACATTTGATAGTAATTTAACACAAAGAGTGGAGAATTTGGAGTTATGCGTGAGGTTGAAGGGACCGGATAGTGAGTTTGGGTAGAAGTAATAATCATGTAATTAAGATATTTTCCAGGTGGATTGAGTTTGAAATTTTCCAATGAGAGTTATGAAGATTTATTGGTAAGTGACCATTAGCGAAATTAACTTGTTTTGGTCTTGAAATAGATGTTCGAAGGGCCAGTTCCATAAAATTAATCCGATCAGAAAACAGAAAATCATATAACAACAAAAATCGAAAAGTCGACCAGGTTCTAACTTTGACGCAATTTTGTAATTCTCAGAAATCATGTAGGTTCGATTCAGGAAACCAGAAAAGCAACGGTCAGTTCCATTTTTTTTCGGTCGAGTCCGTTTCAGGAGATTTATTGGGTTGTCTGCCCATTTCAGGTCCATTTTTATCGGACCATTCATGTGATTCGTTTTTGGAATATCAGTTCTTTCAGATGTACACCACCTCTAATATCACGTACAGCTATCCCACTAAGCTTCAATTGAATATTTATTATGAAGTGAAACTTGTGCGCAAATTTATACCAGCAAGATTTATACTTTCCTACGTGAGTTTTTCACACTTCAATATTTCTCAATCTCATGCTTGTATGTATATGTATGATTTACAGGATGAATACGAAGATAAATACTATATCAAATATATTTCAATATTCTGCTCGAGAAACATGTTTTCTTTTGATCCAATTGACGAATCGGATAAGAATTCAGTCATGAAAAAATATGGAAGCATTTGCAAAAAGAGAAATTACGTGGCAGGCTGTCCTAAGGAGAGCGGGTTTTTTGATAATTTCTCCGAAAAGTTGAGGAATTTGTGAGTTATAGCCATTACTTCTGGTTGGAACATCTAAGTTTACAGGCTGCCATTGATCAGTGTCCGATATGATTTTCAAAATCTAACAAAATTCAAGTATCTTCTGGATCAAAATGTCACTTCAAATTACAATAAGATGTATTACAGATGTAAGAAAACTACAATATTTCCCTCTCCTCCTAAACTGCGCTTTGTTTAGCCTATTTCACTCTAAGCCTTGCTTTGCGAGGAAAACGGTACATAAAGGCATCAATAGTTCATCATGAGACAACTGCATCGGAATTCGCGAAAAATACAATAATTCTGAATTTAACAAGTCTCATGAATTATACTCGATTGGTGAAATATGAATACAAGCTGAAATTCGATAACGAAGGAATTTTGAAGATCTATTCGATGAATATTTTGGAATTAAACGCGACCTCGAATTGGGATTCAAGAAATGTGATAAATCATGTAGAAGAGATATCGACTTTCCCGAAGTTAGACAATTAGGGATTCTTGAAGTCTCTGATTTTATTTTCAGATTCGCTACTTTGTGTGGTTTTGAGTCTAATGGAAAACTCTGTGAACTTGAATTTGCACCTGGTTTTTTGGCTCTTATCGACACAAACTATAACCAAACTTATAATTCGGGTGAGTAGATAATCATCCAAAAACTAGGCCATTTTTAGAAATATTTTCAATAAAAACTTGATGTGAACATAAAAATCTGGATACATTTTAGACCTCAGTTTCTTTCGAATTCTTGAGCCGATTCAGAAAAATTGCGGAAACCTAGAGCTAGATTCATTTTTGTTTCCAATCGGTTCATCAATTCAAATGAGAACATCAATTTATGACACTATTTTTTTAGGAAAAGGAGATCCGTTTCAAAATAACTCACTATTGAAATTTGTGACAAAAATGAGTCATTTGACGGGGTTTTTGGTCGCTGATCAACATCCAGTAATCACTTTTTACGAAATACGATTCTCTACTAGTAGAGTTCAACTTCAAAGTTTACATCAAGAATCAGAAATCACTAGAAACTTCATTTTAACTGGCAAGTTTGAAAAAAAAAGAAAAAATAGAAGAATTCCACGTAACGTATTTTTGGATTTTGCAAATCAAAAAATTGAGAAAACAGCTGAAAATACTACATTTTTTTGAAGTAGAAAATGTTTGGTGAAAAACTGAACTCAATCTATCGAATGACATATTTCTCGTCAAAAATTTTATTATTTTCTCATACAAAAGTAAACAAAAAAATGTTTTATTTTTGTTTACAGCTGAGTTAACTGAATATATGAGCAGGTTCACACAACGATATAAGACGAGCGGGTTTTATACACAAGAAACCATAATTCACAAAAAAGATCACATAGTTGTTCGATTCAATCGTCTTTTCGAACATATAGCATCGGGAGATATGGAGTCCTGGAGTACCGATATTGAAAGTGTCTATGTTAGTCCATCCAACTATTCTTTTCATTCAAGGGTTATTTTTTCAGGTCGATGGAACTTGGAAGATTACGAAGCTTTTCATGAAACCTTACTACGATAATTTTGATATTATCCGACAAAGATCTGCTGGAGAATTGCTGAAAGAAATCAAATCTACTATGGGTAATGATGTCAACGATATAATCAACGCAAAAAATGCAAATGTTTCGATTTGTCCAAGTATGACTGACGAGGATATTCGCTACGATTATTTGATCGGAACACTTGTCAACCTCAAGAAATCCTCTTTCATAATTTTCCAATTCTATCATTCTCCTGGATATGGTTTCAACATTGTTTTCCGCATAGTTTATGTCAGGGATCAGGTTCTCAAACTTCAAAAATCAATTTGTTTACAGGACGGGAAATTCGATTATTATCAATATAACAAGGTGTTCATTGGTTGTCCAATGGTTTGTAAGGATTCTGTATGTGAAAAGCCGCCTAAAGAAGTTGAACAATCATAATGAAACGTTTATTCTGTATGGGTGTCAGATTACTACGACTTAGAATCGAGTCAGGAAACTCATAACTCCAGAAATTACCATTGAGGTCCAACGTTATTTGTCCGACACTCTGTCAGAAACACTTCAGTTCTAAGATTATTCAATTATCGTGAGCATTGCTCGAAATTATAGCTGTTAAAAACAAACGAGACTACGAAATTTTCCTGGATCTAATCGAGTCCAGTTTTTGTTTGTCACATTTTAAAATCGAAATTTGGACTTTCATCTTGTTCAAGATATTAACTGGATTTTGAAGCTAATTGTAAGTAGTTTCAACCGATTTATATATTTGTTTTCTCTCGTAGTTGAAACATTTCACTAGTGGGCCATCTTCTCAATGCGAACAATAGGACAGAAAAAGCTACCGGGTTCCCGAAATAATCTACCGGGTTCCCAAAAATCACCAGGTTCCCGGGAAAACATACTGGGTTTCCGAAAAACCGACCGAGTTCCCAAAAAAAAAAGAAATAAAAACTCATTTAAATTCCCTCCTCTGTACACACCGAGACGCACAATAGCACACTCTCTTCAAACACCGAGACGCACAATTGCACACACATACACCTTTACGACACTTTGAAGTGTTTTTTTTGTTGCGTTTATAAAAGGAAGGGATTTTTTTGTTGCGTTTATAAAAGGAAGGGATTCCTGTCTCACGATATAAAAATACATTTTTCAAAAAGAAAACAAAAGTCAAAAATATATGTTAGCCGCAATAACCGAATTGTTAAAAATCGTCGCCACAGATAACTGTTCCATCCCATTTGTTGGATGAATTTCAAGTTGAAGTGCATAGAACCCATCATATTGAATCACAATTTGTGTCAAATTATTCACAACATCGATTTGCTGCCAAAACCGAGACATCAACCTTGAAAATAAAATGTTTATTTTTTTCAACATCAACTTGTTAAGCTTTACACAGGCAAAAAAAGGTTTCTTTTTTTTACCGCGGTTTTTTAAGGCGGTGTTTGCACACTATTGCGCGAAATTCAAAATTGACTTTTTTTTTGTTTTCTTGTTCCAGTTGAGTGTAAATAAGACTAAAAGGCAAAAAGAAGTCATTGTGGGAAGTGGGAGAGACTGGCATAACATAAACTGGCACATTTTACGACCTGACAGGAAGAGTATTCCATGTTGCATAAAATTTGGCGAAAAAATGGAAAAATAACGTTTTATGTGTAATCTGAACAGTTTTGGAGAAAGATTTTAGTGTATTGGTTATAAATCAAAGTATATTCTTTATTTTCCACACCAAATCAACGAGTTTGCGAATATTTAGCCAATAATATCACGAAATATTTTAAAAATTTTAAAAATATTCTCCCGAAAACTGTGCGGCAAGAGCACATATTTAGTGTGCGGACAATTGCCATTTTAAGACGCGACATTCTCCTCCCATTTTTGCAGAAACATGTGTTTTATTTTGGGAAATTCCGTAATTTTTTCTGAAGAAAAAATACGTTTTTTTTACTGTGGCTTACCTAAACATATTCCAATGCTCGCCAGCAATCAGGTAAACTCCACCATAGTATTCTGTTTCTGAAGAATCATCAAGAACCAAATTGAGATGTGATTGGAGCTTTTTACTTGGGAAGTTTGTTATGTTAAGTGTTAGTTTAGAAGTTGATTGAGTGGACATTAGCAGGCCAGAGAAGTTAGTCAAGTCTTGAAGCTGTAATGGCAGGCTTTTTTTGATTGTATAGCTTATACTTGATTGTGACTCAATATAAAATAATCTGCATGGGAAGTCTAACTGATCATAGTAGTTCCTAGAAAAAACTAGTTCTGCCTTCTCAAGCACTGATCTTCTTAACTCACATTCCTCCAAATCTGTTACCTATAAAAACCAGCTTAGAATTTCCTGGATAGCCTGTGTAGCCGAAAACTTGTGTATTACTTGTGAAATTCATGAAATATATTGATCTATCGGCTTGTGGTGAAAATATGACAACGTTCCTCAGATCCTGTACATTCACAAATGTTGAAACTGTCTTGATACTCTCCATTTCGAATCATCAATGTAAATCGAACCGGTTAATTGAGAAGTTGCTGATTGGTTAAGCCGATTCCAAATAATACACTGTTCATTTGGCAAAACATCGAGGAATGGTAACTGGTCTTGTAGAAGTTGCAATAGTTTTTGCGCTGTAAATCAGAAATATTATTTACAACAAAAAAGGAGACCACTTCTAACCTGACATTAGCTCGAACAGTTTCAATTTGAACATCTTGAAGCAAATCAAGGAAATCATCAGATATCACAAAAATATTCTGAGTAGTTTTTCCGGTGTTTGTATAGTAATAACGAGAATTTGGTGCAAAAGTGTTTAGATTGATCCATGTCGCATGAGCAATTGTGAAAAGTAGGAAAAGAAAGAGCATTTAGAGCAAAAATTTTAAAATTGAAGTTTATCGTGTTCACCTTGTCATATGAATTCAAACAATAAGTACCTTATATGTATGAAGATTATTGTTGTGATAACAAAAGTATTTGTAGTTTGGTTTGTTTTCGAGGTCACAAATAACTCAACAATTTTCTCCGAAGTTTTTATTGAAAAATGTTACATATCACAATTAAAGTGCAGAGTTCATAGACGTGGTTTTCTGACTTTTTGCCTGCTCTGAAATTTTTCAAACGATTTCATTTTCACTTTGGTCCATGATATGTTTCTACCTGCAGCCATTGCATCAAGTCCTGCTTGTTTGTATGCGAAATGTCCAACACTGCGCACTGTGCCACAGAAAACTTTACCTACATATTCTTCGCAATAAAATGAATGACGATATTTTTCCTAAAAAATTTTAGATTATTAGAAAAAAGAAAACGTTAATCAACGTACTTTGAGACATGCACAGAAGTTATCATCGCAAAAAGTTTGACCGAATTGGGCGTCATAGCATCGATCGTGAGTATAACAGCAACTATTTACCTGATCTGCCAAAAATTTAATTCACTAATTTTTCGGTTATCGAAAATTACAGTACCCTTTTCCTCGCCGCATGCGTTACTAGCACTCAATTTGCTGAACTTCTGTAGTGTTTTCTGATCCACATGCCCAAGGTTCTCCAACTCGTAATTCGAACATGGGCTGAAAATTTTAAACCTAGGAACACCTTCTTTTAAAGAGTGTTTCTTACCACTGGCTCTCCAAATTGATTACAAGATTGAACAACATCTCGAATATGATATGTATCATATTTAAAGTCCTGAAAATAGCATATACATTATTCACCTAGTTCCCCAAACTACATATAATACTCACATATTCGGCATAGAACACAAAATCAGTTTGCAAAATCAGAAAATCATTGTTCTTTGTACGGTAGGTATAACGGATTCGGAAGCTGATGTGTGGCTCGTATTTTTAATCTGAACTCAAGACTTTGACCTCAACTTTCGACCTACTGGTTCTACTCATACTGGAATTTTTTAAAAAGCCAAGAGTCAAGTTGTCGAAAGCTGAAAACTCTCAGGTTCTTTATTCAAGAGATTTGAAAAAAAAGTTACCACTGGTATAAAGTTTTGAGCATGTCCGGAAAATTCTCATGTTTTTTGTGAGCTCTGGGTTGATGACTATTTCATGAGTTGGAGAGTCGAAAATACGTTCGAATCTGGATAGTATTTTATATACATGATTTCTCCTTAATACCCTGAACTCACTCATTTTTCGTAGAATTGGTTAGTTCATAAATTGGTCGATTCGGTATGAGATTCAATGGTCGAGTGTACATTCTCTCAACTTTCCAGTTTCTGTGCACCATTTTGTCCTAAAAATATAAATTGACTATTTTGATTGATCAAATAATCACCTCGAATGCTTCAATTTGGAACTCCCAGAGGTCTTTGACGCCTGTGAGAAGATACTTGACAACTTTACGCATTCGAAAAACCACATGATCGGGTTCTTTGATGATGTGGATATTTTCGACTTTTCCGTGAATACTTATCTACAAATTTCTGATTTCAATTCCCTTTTTTTAAATTTTATTCACCGTGTCGTTCAGTACTTGATATCTTTGATTAAATGTTCTCATATACTTCGCCACTTCACTTATGTTGTAAGTCTCTGTGAACATTGGATCTGTTTCAATAATCCCTTCAAAGGTTGCATCGTCTTTAAAATTCGAACACCAGTAAGTGGATTTATTAGCCGTATAACATAATATTTTTGATTTTGAAAATCTTGATTTCATGTCTTGATGAATTGAAACAACGAGGAACATAGAAAATCCATAGTGTACATCTCATCTTAACCTATAAAAATCTGTTGTAGAAGTTTAAATTTTGTCAGTCCTAATCCAAGTTTTTTTTTCAAATCCATTTTATAGCAATTTCAATATTCGACAAAAATTGTGTTTTAATCTAATACGCTTTGGAAAAAATTGCTTTGAGTGATTGAATAAATTTGAATTTGAATCGCATTTCAAACTATGGAGTAAAAAAACATAGAGGTCAGTTTTGGCAATTTTCCTTTGTTAGACGTATTTTTGTCTGTTTGAATTTTTTAAACTTAGATGTTTCGCAAAAACAGACTATATTAAATGAAATTATAACGTTCTTTTTGGTTTCTTCTTGTTTTTCTCCGTTTTCTCTTTATCAATATGACCAATTGCTGTCACAAGAAAAACAGTTTTTCCAACAAAAAAACCTTATCATATAATGGCGACCTTCCTTTTCTATGGTTTTTTTTTTCTGGAAATTACACATAATCCATCATTCTTCTCACACATATATATATCGGTTGGTAGATGGTTTGTTTTGGAAGAAATGATACTTTTCTTATTTTTTCTGTTCATTTCAATAACTGGCTCTGAAAAAAAGTACATCGATCTAAATCCTAAAATCGGTAGGTTAGCGAGGAGTTTCCTGAAAAAAATTATGTTTGTAACATACGTTTTTTTTTTTTAGAAAAATATCTCGACCCATTAAAAAACTTGACGGATACCATTTTCAATGGATATCATAAACATGTTGCACCATTAGTCAGCGTTCCATATACAAGTGAGACATCGGACAGTACGAGTTGTGTTCTTTTTCTGAATACTCTCAACATTATAAACCTGGATGAATTGAATGAATTGATGACAGTAACCATTGATCTTTATCAGGTAAATAACAAAGTTAAATCATTTAACAAATATGACCAAAAAGACATGGTCTGGGGGCATTTCAGGGACACTTTTTCTAGTAGTCTGGTCCTCTTCAGGGACATCTAATTCCGGTCCGTTGTTCACCGGACCAGGTCCGATTCAGGTCGCCCGTTTCAGGATTTGCCGACTCCTGTCTCATCAGTTTCAATGTATTGAAACTACGACATAGATAAAAGTGTTTTTTTCCTGGGGGAAAAATAAATCTTAATCGCCCTTTGCCCTTTGCCCTTTGCCCTTTGCCCTCTCTCTTCAACGTTTCATTCTTAAAGTATTGGTACGATCCTCGTCTGCGCTGGGATCGTAAACTTCATTCCGACATTCAGGAATTTTATGTGCAGCAACAACATGTATGGAATCCTCCTTTTCGAATATATTCAGCGTGAGTTGTTTTCATTTAAATCTGGGACAATGTTGTCTTGCCTAAGGATATAAAAAGTGCTCCAATGATGGTCCTTGATAATTTGGCAGATATTTTTATGGCAAAATGTCCTTCTGGGACAGTTGAAATGTTTCCCGAATGGACTTTTCGCTAAAATTCCGGCTTTCAGTGCTATTTTTTTTTTTTGAAAAAAAACAGTGAAACTTTTGAAAAAATTTAAAAAATAAAATTCACAGACTGTCTCAATATTGAAATAAAAAAAAATAGTTTGTTTTTCAAAAAATCTTTCAGGTAAATTGTCAATTTGATTTTTCACTGGTGAGAACGTAACCGAGGTTCCACTATCATATAGAAACTTCAAAAATTATTTTCCTAAGATATTAAAAAAGTTGGAAGGTGAATAAAGCATTTCACAATTTTTGTTAAAGAAGTACTGCGGGATAAATTAATGTTTCACTAAATTGAAGGTTCATATTCACGTCAAAAAAATCGTGTTGAGCAAAAAAATTGGAAAATTTTACTACGGGAGTTCCAAACAGGCCAAACAAACATTTTTTGCTTGCGTTGCTTGATGGGTCATGTGTGCTCTATTGTTTCTTATCTCCCTCTCGGTTTTCAACACACTCTAACGATATTCGGTGTGTGCAGATTTAAAAAAGTTCACGACGCAATTTTGTAGACCATTATTCTTGATTATTTCGCAGCCAACCTTTAAACATTGAAAAACAGTTTGAAAAAAATGAGTCCATGTTTGAAGGAAATCATTCTTTTTAAATCATAATCTTCAAAATTTTTCGTAAATGAACATTTCATGTTCAGAGAATTGGAAGAATGGATATATAAGTGATGAACTTCAGTTTAACGAAACAAAAATAAGAGATTTTAAAGAAATTGATTTCCTTTATCCATATTTTTCAACTTTCACGCCTTTTTTGAAGATTTTCTATTTTTTTCAAACGTCCAAAAGCCTCAAGAGAAACTTTTCATTCAGATTTTTTTAATACCTGATATCAATTTACAAAAACTAATTTTTAGGTCCGAAAAATGAAATAATATATTTTTAGCAATGAAATGAAAGATCAACGAGAAGAAGGACTACGAACTGTTCGATTAATTTTTAATGGTATGCTTGATGCGCGTCATGCCGCACAAATAACTACTGTATGTAAACTGAAAATGGACGACTTCCCATTCGACATTCAAGTTTGTAACATCACAATGGGTATATCTTCCATCAAATCTCGTCTATATGATTTTGGGCTTGAATTGATTCCCAAAGTTGTGAAAGACTCCTGTTCATTTGTAAGTAAAGGGGCGACTATGGTGGGATCCCTGAAAGCAGTCTGAAAAACTGCGTTGTTCAAATTTTTGCTCGTCATATTTGGTGTTTGTGAACCATTTCCGAAACCAATTTTAATTTTATAGGGAAACTCGGCTTGGGATTTGATCGACATCAGGATCAAACATTGTCACTCGCCACAGAGGATGATAGAAGTGGAGGAGAAAACAGCAAAAATTGTTTTGACATTGAAACGGAACCCTGTTTATTATATGTATATGATTGTTCTGCCAACGTCTGTTATCAATACTTTTTCAATTTTAGGCGTATTTATGAAAGGAAACGGCAAATTTGAGAAGGTCAGTTGGAAATATCTTTTTTTCTGCTTGGACGGTTGAGTATTTCAGCTCGAAATGGGATTGGCTCATATAATGACAATGATGGTTGTATTAATAATGATAGCCGAAAAATTGCCAAAAACCAGTCAAGTCCCATTACTTGGAAAATATATAATTTTCAATTTATGTTCCATGATCGTGGCACTGATGATATCGACCAACCAAAAGAACATGCGCAATTTATTGAGTCGAAAATATTTCAGGTTTTTCACAACTTATGTACCCTTTTAGAATCGACAAAAACTTTTCAGAATCAACAAAAATTATACAAAACGAATGTTGACCTGTTGTGTTATAATTATGCAAATCGCCAATTTTAGTTCTTCGATCTACATTTTGTATCGGTATTTGGTATTTGAACATCGTCATGAACCACCAGTTTGTAAACGCGCCGAAGAATATAACTATGACAGAGTTTTCGAACATAATGAATGATTTGTTATAAAAATAAATATTTTCAATAAAATAAACTGAATTTTCTGCTCTGCAGTTTGGTAATTGAGGTTTCAAAAATAAAACGCCGCATGATTTGTTAAAAACCAAGAAATTGTGATAAATATGTTCAGAGGAAAATATCTTAAATTTACAAAAGACTTCTTAGAGAGGCAAATGTAAAGTCACTGAATCAAATACAAGTAAAATCGGACCTGACCCATTTGTTACAAAAATTCTCTAAACTAGTTACAAAATAGGACTTTTTCTTGATTGGACCTATTTATCTCATGGGTTCTTTTTTTGTGAACTCAAGTCAATTTTTTCCCGATTCAGGAACTTTTTGGAAAAAACAGGGTCTGATCTTATATCGATTCACTGGGTTTTCTTGAATCACTGTCCGGTTCAGTAGTTTTCATTTTCAACACCAATAAAATCAGTCTCGGTCCGACAGTATATTAATTTATCCAAGTTTTTCTGATCCATCAATGGAACCGACGTCACATCTCGAGAAGAAGTGAAAATAAAATTCTTTAACATTGAAAAAAGTTATGAGATAGTTATTTTTCTTTGCGGTTGTCTTTCCAACTATGACGTTTCAGTCATTCGAAGTTCAGTTGTCTCATTGTCAAAAATAAGTAATGATTCCAGAGAAGCGACAAAAGGTGATATTGGGTCAGAAAAAAACAGAACTTTCAAAAAAAACTTTCAAGTCAACAATTTCGTATTCGAATTCCCACACAACATATTTTGTCATATAAACTTTCCAGACATTTTTATTTGTCTGGAAGGTTGCTCCTTTTTAAAGCTATGTGAGCAAAATTATCGAGAAAATGCTGAAATTTTCTGTTCTCATTCTTTTTCTTATTTTCCAATGCTCTATTTGTCAAGAAGATCCCGAAATAATTGAAAGATATACCAAACAAATACGGAAATCGTGAGTTGAAGAATATCATAGGGATACTGTAGAAAAGTATGATTTCAGATTAACTGAAGTTCTTGTTCGACAACCTCATGATGTTCAAATCAAGAGAACTCTAAATAACTTTGCGAGGCTTTTAAATGAATCAAGTTTTGTAGCGAATTATCATGGTGAGAAAAGTATGCGTTATGGTGAGTACTAACTTTCTCTAGAAACTTTGCTTTTCATTTTTTTTCAGATTCGTTTTTGTACTTCTTGACAAACTTAAGAAAACGAATCATTGAAGTGGAAATTGTGGTAAGCAAACCCTTTTTTATTGGACACTTCTGAAAGTGTTTTTTTTCTAGCCAGATTATACATACAGTAACATGCTTAGTGGAAAACATTTTGAGCCAACGATGACCCTCAAATTATTCACTCTCATGAACTACACCATCACCGAAAAATATCACTTCAAAGTGCAATTGGTGTCCAATCTTAGCTATAAGATTCTGAAACTCGATATCGGTGGTTACTCTGTTGGATCTGGAGAAGAAAACCCAATACAATCAAACTGGATTCAGAAGAACTTTGTCCTTCCGAATCTCTCCGCAAAGTTGTTTGCGGAAAATACTTGTAAAGAGTGAGTTGAGTAGATGAATTCTGGGAAATATAGTTTGTATGTTTCAGTTTGATTTTCTCATCCTACATGTCTTCTGTGATAGCTGAAAGTAAACTGGACAAGCATTTCACAGATGACTTCTTCGCTTTGATTGACACCAACTACTTTGAATTTTATTATATTGGTGAGTTCAAAAAAAAATTGACTTCAATGTGTTTTACAATTGAAGCTACATACATATTAGATGCTAAGGGGGTATTTGGGCGTGACTGAATTTTGATGACAAGTTGACCCTTAACTGGCCAAACAAGTTCAACTCTAAGACAAAAAACAGGCCTAAACATGCTTGAGTTGACCTTGAACAGGGTTCCATCTAATGAAAGCGGTTGTCAAATTTTTAGAGTTTATTAAAAATCCAATTGTAAGTTTTGTAGCTCTATATTTTTTCCGGTTCAGACCAGTTTCTGAGACATTATTCGTGATTGAGTCCTATTTTCAGACCCGATTCAGGTAAAAATCGAGACCGGTCCACGTTTGTGTTTTGGACAGGATATTGTGAATTTCTTTAGGTCCAATTCAAAAACCACCAGTCATTAGTTGGACTCGATAACTCTTGAAAACAATCCGAAAAATTGTGCCTAAACTGAAAAATGGGTTCTACTTCTAGCTTTTTTGAAGTCCACTTTGATGAGCTCAAAAACCAACGAACAATTATAATAATCGGAATAAATAACGATTGAAAACTCTATCGTTGCTACAGGTGTTTTTTCAGACCAATTCCTACTGTTCATGAGAAAATTCACCGAAAAATACAAAATCCAAAAAACTTCTAACGAGTTCAAAATTATTACTCAAGACAAGGATCATATTGTTTTTCAAGCTGATGTCCCTTTCAAATATGATCAGACCGTTGAAAAATGGAACTTCGAAATTGAAGCAATGTTAATTGGCATGGTTCGCAGAGATTTTCTCATTCTTCTATGTATATAGTTGATATAATTTTCAGGATTGGAAAATTTCGAAAATCTTTATCAAACATCCCTACGATAGTAATCAGAGAATCATGGAAAGATCTGGAAAAGAGCTATTGGAAGTCTTGAAATCTGAGTTTGTCATTCTTTTTGAAATACAGAAATAGATTGATTTTGATTCAGGTTCACACGAGCTATAAAAAAATCCAATATTTTGGAGATCGATCAAACCCTCACCGAAGATGCTGAACTTGATATTTGCCCAGATTTAAAGGGGACTGGAGGTCTGTAAACATCATAAAATTCTGAAAATGATTATCTTTCTAGGAGGGTTGAATCTAACTCTATCAAAATGGGAAGGAACTGCGCATATTTACAGCACTTATACAAAAATTGGAGAAATCTTCATTGATTTGTACTTCCCTGATGACTTGGGAAACCTAATTGTGATCAAGTTTGACACGGAAATTGTGGGTTTTTCAGTTTCACAAAATTGTCAAATGTTTTCAGGTTCCAAAATATGATGAAGTTCGGATCATTCTCGTTACTGTCAATTGTCCAGAAGTTAGTGCGCCTCCGAGTTTTGAGAAGACCGAGTTTGAAGGGATATCGATCGATATGGAGCCAATTAGAATTCCACCAAAGGAGGATGACTATGTGGATTATGGCGGAGAGAATGATTTTGGTGGCGCAGGTTATGGAGATGGATATAGAGATGATGATTTTGTTGATATTGAAGATGACAGTGATTTTATTGAAGATAGAGGTGAATATTGAGAAACATTTTTTTTAAAGATATTGAACACGATTGCTATGTCATCCGAAGCATCTGAATAATCTCACTAGGTCAAAGAATTTCCTGAAATGAACCTGATCTTGTAAATCACAAAACTCTTGTCTCCTCTCGGGGGAAAATCCGCATAGATGTCGCAGTTGCTGCGGCATTTTTTACTCTTGGCGCAGGCCTACTACATTTTTGCGCAGACCTGCTATTATTTCCCCGAGCTTTTCGGAATGTTCGTTCCAAAATTTTCCGCTTGATGTCAATTTTTATGAATCTTATTTAGTGTAACTTCCAAAAAATCGTAAAAGGTCCGTTTTGTCAGTCGAGTCCAATTCAGGGAACTATTAGACGGTCTGGTCCATTTTAGAATATCCATTTTTGGTCCATAATTTTATTAGAACTCCGATGCAAAGTGGCTTGTTTCATTTTTGATCCTAATTCAGAATTTTTGGCTCATTTTAGTAGTTACAGTTGTGACCCCGATCAGTCACTACAACTCCCCTTGTCACAAGATATCGTATTTTTCCAGAATTTTCAGCTACCGACCGTCTATTCCATGAGTTTACTGACAAGGTTCGAAACTTGTAGGTTTTATCTTTTTTTCCACAATAACCTCATTTTCTAAAATTTCAGATTGGTGGAAACTAGCACCTATTCGGGAGACGACAGTTTTACAGAACTCAAAAATGTTCTCGACGAAGATTTTGTATACGCTGGTGGTCTCAACAAAGGTATAATTGTTAAACCCTTTTTATTATGAGTTTTTTATTGTTTTTTAGAGAGTTGTATATTTATGCTGGCAATGCGGAGAAAAAGATTCAGCGACGCATCGATTTTAGATTATCATGCAACAACCACTGAGAATTCGAAAAATATGCTTCTTCTGAATTTGACAAATATTATGAGATACTCTTTGATCGTGAAATATGAATTTATGGTGAAATTCGATATGGATAAGCATTTGAAGGTGATCTCTTTGAGTCTCCATGAACTGAACACAACTTCGCTTTGGATCCCTAAAACTCAAAAAGTCTCGGTTATCAGTGCTCCGCAGCATGCTGAATCGATTAGTGGAAGGCTTTTCGAGGTTCCACATAAAGGTTATGGTATGCCTCTGTTCGGTGTCAATGTAACTGACAAATATGGAAATAAGCAAATTTTTGCTGATAATTTCAAAGCACTCATTGATACGAACTATGATGTTTCTTATAAATTGGGTACGTTGGGGAAGTACCTTTCGGCTGTGTAAAAGACACTTTAGTTGAGTAGAACCCGAACTTGACTTTAAGTTTCTAAACAATTCCCTGTTATATCGTATATGTTAATGTATAAAATTAAAACTACCGCAATTATATTCAAAAATATCTTGCCCTTGGCTTTTCAACTAATATTTCAATTTATTTTGCTATCCAGATCTTATATGAAAGAAACTGGGCTCCGGATAATATTTCTTTGTTTATTTTTTTGCTTCTCTTGAAATTAACTCACAAAATTCTACAAGATTCAAGACCGATCTGAGCCGAACCGTTAATGTTTTCAGATGAGTTCTTGATCTATATGGCACGATTCAGTCAATACTATCACCAAAACAATGCAACTCAGCCTTTGTATCGTTATATTATTGAGGATGTTGATCATATCGTATTTTCCACTGATGTTTGGTTCAATTATGAAGATCTTGGAGTTGAATCTTGGAATTTCGAAATTGAAAGTATTTTTGTGAGTAGACACGATTCATTATATATATATACTGAGGTATTATTTTTTAGGACAATAACAATTGGATGATTTCTAAAATCTTTGTGAGAACACCATTTAGAAATTTTGATAGAATTCAAGATAGAGCTGCTGTGGAACTTATGAAGTTCCTCAAACAAGAGATAATGAATCTTCCTCGTATGCTGAAAGATGTTAACAGTTTTGTAGAAGTTGATATTTGTCAGGATTTGAAAGGCGAAGAATTTGAGGGTGTCTATTTGATATACACTTCGATATACCAAGATGAGAACTCGAGAATTTCATTCGAGTTTTGGCAAAATCAAAAAACCATTGAAATCAGCTTCCCCATGGAATATGTGAGCATTATCCTGAACTGACAACCCAAATTATCCTAATTATTCCAGAATGTAATGTACAATTTATATCGAATAACAGGGGCCAATATCGGATGTCCAGAAGCTTCGGGATACACTCTGGAACAAGTGAAAAAATATTCGGAAGGATCCGAAGTTCCCACTCTGAAGTGGAAATTTGACTAATGTTCATCTGGAGTTGAGTTAATTCGTGATTTTTCTAAATATATGTTCATTATTGGATTTGTTCACAAACAACTTTAGATTATTTTAGATAGGAACCGCCATGAGACACACAAAACACCTGAAATACAAAAAAAAAAATTATTTAGTTGAATGACAACTTCATTATGAAAATATAAATCTAATACTAAAGTTTCTGGAACGAATTATCACATCAAACATATCATATCAGTTGAAAATTGTACCCTATTCAACCTTTCAGGGTTTCGAACCAGTGCTCCATGAACCAAACCATTTTCATTGGACCTGACTCGTTGGAAGACATATAATATCAATCTTTGAGCAACTCACCACTTGAGTCATTTGTTCTCAAATGTTTGAATTCCCAGTATTTGACATTTAACATTCTGAGATTCGGACATGTACTAATTGCAGACCCTCTATTCTTTGGCCGTGTCTATTTCAAACTTAGATTTTTTAACTGTGAGAAGATAATTTTTTGGGAGCGGGACTCGAACCCTGCTCGTCAGATTAATAGGCACTTATCTTAACCATATCACCAAACCTTCACGCGAATAATGTTAAAAAATGTTTGTTATTATTATTCACCACTTTTCAATAATTTCAAAAAAAATTGTTTTGACACATGTGAGAAATTTAACGTGACCTTGTCCGTACTATGTGTCAATTTGTATATTTCCAAAACCGCCTCTCATTATTTTTTTTGTGATTCTAAAGAAAATGCGAGCAACAAATCAGAATATTCTAATATTCCTGGCTTGTTTTACAGTTTTCCAAATATGTTACTGTATAAATGATAACATAAACAAAAACCGGCCTGTTGTTGGACGACATTCAAGAAGTACTATAGACGAGGAAAATGAAATAGGACATGGTTGTGAATGTAAATCAGACAAAACCGGAGAAATTCACAATTTCTGTTATGTTGATCCACAAAACAAGACATCTTATGGGAAGAAATTCGATTGCTCGAATTTGGAACACTTGGAGAACTTTGGTGAGAGTTTCAACGGTATTAGCAGAATTTAAAAAGGAAGTAGTTCTACAGGAATCTTCGATCTCTCCCAAGGTTTTGTCGATACTTCCAAGCCTACTCGAGCCCATTCAAATGTTATGTTCGTCTCTGCCTGTTCAGATGAGCACTTTCAAAATAATCCCAGATGCTCCGTTACGGTATGATATGTTATCACTTAATATTTAAAAGGCAATTTTTTCAGCTGAGCACACTTCGCAAGTTCTATCCAATCCAAAAAATGATTCTTTACGATTTGGGAATGAATTCGACAAATCGAGAAATCGCAGAGAAGATTGGGTATTTGGAAATACGAAAATTCGACTTCTCGAAATTCCCGAACTACACCGCAGAAGTAAACCAGTATAGATGGAAAGTATTGATGACTGCGGTGAGTACTTGTACTCTACTTAACGCCAAAAGAGTACTGTACTTTAGGAAGTGCTCAAAGAGTATTCAAATGTGTGGTGGATGGATGCTGGTACAACAGTTGTTGAAGGAAACTTCATGGAAATTGTGTACCAAGAAAGAGCCGATCAGAAAGTGGAGTCAGATATTGTTTTGATGGATTATTCTTCTCACAGCAACTTTGCTACTTTGGATCCAAGTGAGCACTTCAAAATTTCTGATTCATTTTTATTTTTAAAAAAATCCGATTTCAGCCGTGTTCACTTACATTCCTACAAAGTCCGAAGCTCTTTTGAAGAGTCAAAAATTCGGCCTCCAATATGGCACAAACATTTTCTACATTGCCAAAACTCCTCAAAGTCTCAAAATTCTCAAATGGCTTTTGCTTTGTGCTCTGGATGAGAAGTGTATGAATCCACCCACATCTGAACTTTCGTGTCATTTCGGTGCCAATCGCTTTGACCATTTTGCCAATTGTTTCCGTTTCGATCAATCAATTCTCAATTTGTTGTTGTTGAACAAGTTTCAGGATCATAACAAGTATGCGAGTAGTGTTGGTCTTCATATTGATCGTATTTATCGGAAATGAGTCCAAAACTCGAACCCGATGATAAATCTTACTTGAATAATGAATATAATGGTGAAATATTGTTTATGTGATGTTACTGATTTCTGAGAGGCATACAAATTCTCACAGTAGGAAAGAAAACTGGTGGTTACTGAATACCAGCTGAATCGGACCTTATTATTTATCAGGCCAGAAACCGAAGTGTCTGAATTGGACCAAATCATCCAAAAAATTCCTGAAACAATTTATTTCCACATCAACATTTAAAAAAATGAAAAACAAAAATCAACAAAACATAAAAGCAACTTGGAGAAAAAACAAAGAGTCAACAAAATTAGAAGCGAAGTTGGTGAAAATAATCGGAACCTCGACAAGTACAATAAAATAATAACAACAAAAAAGAGAAACTATGAAAACAATGAACTATTGATTTGCATCAACATATAGTTCATTGAATTGTTCCATTGGGAAAATCAAGAACGTGCGAAGAATGATAAGCTTTGTTTCATCCTTCAAATCATGAAACTCATGATTCTGTGTGAACTTCTTCACGTCTTTGGCTGATTCGAAACTCAAAATGCAGTCATTCTGTAAAAATGCGAATTTTACTCATTCTTAATTTAATTTATTTTTGATTAACTCACCAAAACATATTTCAAATCGTATTTTTCAGCAAATTTGACTTTTTCCATTGTTTCCATTTCCGAATAATCAACGATGTAGTTTTCGACATCGCGGGGCAATGACCTAACACCGAATTTTTCAGCCAACTTTAAGAGATAATCGAAATTGTGTTCTGAAATGGGAAGAGTACGGAAATCACAATTTTTGAGCAGCAACAAGGGCCTCGTTTTTAGCGTTGATCTTTACACACCAATATTTTAACGTGACTGTCAATATTTATATTTCTGGGAACTCGGTTTAGAACTCTACTATGACCTGATCCGATGCACTCAATCTAGAATTCTCAATCAGATGTTACTCGATCAAATCAACTCAGACTTCGACTTCGACTGTTGGTTAATGGGAAAATATTTCGGATCATTTGAAAACTGAAATTTGCATGCAGCAAAAAAAAACAGTGCTTTTTTGCGGATCACTACAAACCAATCTGATCCACTTAATTTATGTATGACTTGGATGTAGCCCAATCCAGTTCTGAATAGGGTCAACACTGCACTCGAGTTCGAACTCTTTGATGATAACTTATCAAATCCGGCTCAATTTACCCGCTTTCGACCACACAGATTCATATATTTAAGTTTTTTTGAAAGTCGAGTGGAGTTTCAAAACGGGTCGTTTGGAAACGGATCCAATATTTGAAAAATTAAGATAGCATTGTTTACTTAAAGATAGCATTGTTTACTTAAGACGAAAAAATGATCACGAAAAGTTCAAAAATGACCGAGTTGGAGTCAGATAGCGAAAAAAGGCGAAAGTCGTTTTGAAAATTCTTCTCAGCACAATCATCACAAAGTGTGTCAACAGGTAATTCAAATCAGATTTAAATATTGTGATTTCATATTTTGGAACCCTTGTTTTAAGTGTTAACTTCAATTTCCAATAGGTTTTGTCGATTTTTTTTTGGTATCGATTTTCAGCTTCAAATGTTGCTTTAGTGCGGATTGGTTTTTGTTGCCGCTTTAGTTGACCCATGAGATTTTTGTACTAGGGTAAAAGTTCACAGGACGCAGAAACATTTTAAAAAAATAGAATTTACCATTGATATCTAATGATATTGGACAAATTGATCCCAGAAAAGTAGCAAACTCTTTGACATCAACATCCTTGACTTCGATCACTCGATTGTCCGTCTCTGTGTCGTTGAAAAGTTCAAAGAAATATTCCGAAATACTCGACAACAACTGAAAATAACGTTTGTGATGTGTTTTTTGAAAAATAGTACTTACGTATTTGTTGAAATTGAAAACGACATCTTCCACTTTCAACATGACTGTTGGAATATTCGGAATTTTTGATGTGAAATCGAAAAACGTGACATCCAAAAAGACTTCCACCGTGACCAAATCAATATATTGTGTTTCTTCGGATGGTTTGAAGAAGCCATGCATGTTTGATGGATCCTGTTTCTCGCAACCACCAAAATATTGTAAATCATCCGTTTAATATTCGAAATCGTGGTCGACATTACCGTTTCGCATATATAGTTTTACACCAAAACTAGCATCAAGAATCCATGCGCGACTTTCCAGCTCACAACTCGATAACTCCACATATATTCTCAGTTTCGTGTCGATCTTCTCCATTCCAATTTTCCATTTCATTTTGTCGACAACGAATGGATCGCTGTATTTCAAACTTCCATCCCATGTTAGCATGTTTTCTAATTTCCATTTCAGAGTTTCCCCTCTTATCAAAATCGGATTCTGCTTGAAAGAAGCCTGTAAAATAGAAAATTTGTCCCAAGATGATAATCAATATGCTCCAACTTTTTGATAATGGAAAAATGAAATTTTGCTGGAAGCATCATAAATCTTCAGTTAATTACCGAATTTTTTGTTTTTTTTTAAATCGTGTTTCCTGTCTAGTTTTATTTTATTTTGTAGCCCAAACTTCAAAGCAAAAATTGTGCATTTTTCAAACAACAATTCATTGGGAGATATAATTTTTCAAAAAAATTCTGGAACCTTTTTAAGTAAGCAATTTTAAGGTAATGATAATAATTCGAGCTTTGAGCTAACAGTTTTCTAAAACCTAAAAAATTATTTTGGTGGTTCAAAACGATGCTTCTGATTTTTTCGGTTCTTGAATTCAAAAAAATTCAAAAAAAAAACCAGTATTGCTCAACCTTTTGGTGAACTATGTCCAAATTTAGAGTCGACCAATCCATAAATTTTAAAGTTTTGATTTTCATTTAAAAAAAACTTCAGCTTTTCTATTTTTTTCAGTTAATTTTCGAAATGATGTCGTTACTTTTGACCACTACTATATAATTTTTTCAAAAATATTCCTACCTTTTTATTCAACGAAGCCGTATCCATGTTGAATGAGAAAAGTTTCGAAATATTCCGTAGCAAATAAAAGCGAAAATGAACGGCCCCTCACCCGCGCAAGAATATGTTGCTCTTCTCGCTCCTTTTTTTGCACAGTCTATCGTTTTTTATTGATCTCTCTCTCTCTCTCATATTCAAAAAAAAAACCCTTCTATCCTTGAACATGTCTTTGTTGTTTTCACAATCTATCGCTCCGTTCGGTTCCTTGCGCGCTTTTAAACAAAGAACAAAGACTCTCCCGTTCATTTCATTTTGCCTTCTATTCAAATAGTTTCGCGCTACTTTCCAGCAGTACGAAATTTTCTTTCATTTGAAAGAAGAAAAAAAAAGAGAAAATGCACGTTTATGAGAACATATAAATTATTCACTTCATAGTAATGTTTCAAACTAAAGTTGATTCGATCAACAAAAATGATTCACCTTGAAAGTTATTCAATGTTCGAAGTTCCATTGAATGATTCTATTTTAGTATGTATGTCATTTTTCCATAGATCAATTAGTTATGCCATCTAATTTGTTTGTTTTTTTTACTCAATATCCAACATGTCATAGGATACTGTAGCAGACACACATCCAGACATGATTTTATGGTACTTTGTGTGATGTTTTGACCTCAATTGACACCGAAAAACTGATTTTTAAATTCACCCTTCCATAGAATGAGAAAAACAACATTTTCTGAAAAAAAAATTCGTTGTTTCACAATTTATTTTTTTCATTGCTATGCCCTCCAAAAAAGGGGTGTGGTCTAAATGGCAACCCTGGCACGTATTTTATCAAAGAAATAGTGTGGGTTAGAATTCATTTTTTCGCGGTGACTATACTTCGTGTTGCTTTTCTGTGCCTTCTCCGTTTTTCTCTATAAATATATCTGTAATTTTTCTCATTCGAACTTTTTCTGAAAATAGCCTGAAACTTTAAATACACCCCGAATTTGATATTTAAAAAAAACTGAAATCCATTCTATGATACCATTTTTTATGTGAACTTAGCAACAATTAAAAATTAAACACGATTAATAAAAAATTAAAAAACAAAAAACAACAGACAACAACAGACAAATATTTGAATTTGAGATAACTTATCGATTTCAAGTGAAATCAGGGTTGGACATTATCGAACTTTCGCGTACAGCGATAAATGGCCAACTGTGTCTCCGTCTTCAAATCATCGAATCCTCTACTTTCAGACACCGTTTGCACCTCTTCTCTTGTTTTGAAACCGGCAATTATTTTATCCTGAAATATGGCAAGATATATCATTTATTGATCTAAGTTATGAGCAACTAACCATGCAGCGTTCCATATTGTGTCGATCAGCGATTTCGAGTTTTGCAAAAATGTGTAAATCAGATTCTGGTGCTCCGATCACATATTCCTCACACTTGTGACTCAACGAGGGAACGCCGAATAGTTCCGCCAACTTCAGAAGACAGTTGTAGTTTCCACCTGGAAGTATAAGATTGGGACTGAATTGGCAAATACTGCGAAGGACTGTAACCAAATTTCGATGGCTTTAAAAAGATAATTGTTGGACGGGATCCTTATTCGTGAAAATTAACTCAACAGGATCTGAAAGTAGGACGGAGCATGATTTCAGAAAGTTTCAAAGCTTTTCCCAACATCTGATTCGATAATTTAAAAAAAAAACTTAATAATTTTTTAAAATTTGTTTTGTTACCTAATACAATTATAGGACCAAATTAATAATTTTTGAAACAAGACCCGAAAAAAAAAACTCACTTGTGACATCTATCCCATTTGGACATATTGCCGCTAGGAAAATGACGAATTCTTCCAAGATCACATCGTTTATTTTCACTTCTTGATTGTCTTTTTCATCAAGCATGCAATCGTAGAAATATTTTGAAATGCTGACCAAGTTCTGAAAAAGTATCGTTTTGTTATGTTTTCTGTAGATTGTTTGTTACTTACATATTTGTCGGCGACAAACTCCTTATCGTAGATTTTCAGATTTATCGTCGGAATGCTTGATAGTTTCTCATAAAAATTGTAGAAGCTGAAGTCGAATTCCACTTCAATTTTCAAGAAGTCTTTCATGCCCATGTTCTCGGACACGTCAAAGAATCCTACCAACTCTCGATTATCTGCATCTTCAAAACCATAAAACGTATATTGTTGATCCTTTCTCTCATCCACAAATCTTCCGTCCAATTTTTGATTTTTCGAATATAATTTCGGATTAATTTTTGCTTGACAAAACCAAGCTTCTTCTCTAACGCCACGTACCGAAAAAATCATGTATACGGGGAATATGTTGCCATCTTTTTCCATTTCGACTTTCCAAGTGAATCGATCGCTACTGAACTGACTATCTATCACATTTCCGTTCCACTCATACATATCCTCAAAAACCCATGTCAACAATTCTGTTCTTCTCAAAACTGGATTCTGTCGGAAAGGCATCTAAAACATAACTAGTTCACACGTCAAGAAAAAAATAATAAAAATTCTTACCTTCTCATCAGAAGAAGATTTTCTTCCTCTTTTAGCCGGTGGTGCCATTTTGGCAAAAAGTAGCAAGTATTTTTTTTTTCGTAGAGGCAAAAAAAAATATATGAATGAAAAGAAGGCAGCCAGCCCCGCCCGTGCTGGACATCGTTGCTTTACCCCTCTTTTTTTGCACAATCTATCGTTGTGTATAGTTCCCTCGCGCGCCTTCGAAAGTTGGAGACGTCTTCCCGCTAGTTGTTACAGCTTTGAGGCGTGTAACATTAATAGAACACAATGGTATTAGTAAGACTTTATTATAGAGAGATGTGAGAGAGGAATAGCTCAATACTGGCTTCTGTCGTGCTTCTTAAATAGGCGTCTAATTGATCTGATATGACGTGGCAGTTGACGACATCCTTGACGTGGCAGTATTAGTGACCGACAAGGTCACGTTATTTATGCACTACTATTGCAGAGTGCAACACTAGTCGTTTTTTTTTGTCTTTTGACATAACTTTGCTGCTTGCAAGTATCAATGAAGCATATATTTATGCAATATTTTTTGAGGAGTGGTAGATAAGATAGAGAAGACAATTTTATGAACTTCGAAAATTGGTAGTTGCGTTAGAATTTCAAAAACCTTGATTTTTCAAAATTGTAACTCGAGAACTAAACAGTTGAAAACTATCCATGTAGACCATAGTTCATTTTTTCTAGTTTCAATATATTTCTAAATCATGTGTTGAATTTTTTCGCAACTTTCTAAATTGATGATTTAGGAGGAGCTCACAAAAAGAATCTCGCGTATTGATTATTACGTTTGACAAAAACTGATAACGAGATTTTGATTGGCTCGAAAATCTTTGGGCTCAGTTTTCAAGACCTTGATATATTAAGACAGCTAATTTGTTTATTTTTGACACTGGATACCTAACATGTCATAGGATATTGCAACAGATACGAAGAATTGACAAGATTCTCTTTGAAAAAAGAGCACATTTTGAAGTACAACTCTAGAAGGATTTTTCACCGAAAAGTCTAGTATTCGAGAAAAAATGTTCAAAATTAAACAATTTTCAACGTATACGTGGAAAGTTTCCGAGTGTCTTTTTTTCAAATAAAGTGTATACCTAAAATCTGCTTTTTTTTTTGAGATCAACTTGACAGTTCCCCGTACCTCACTTTTGACCCTAAGTTTTACTTGATCTCTTCACCTGTATCTGTTATCATAAACTATTCGAGTGAAGTGACAAAAAACAGAAAATCGACATTATATGGATTTTTCTTGATTTTATTGCTGCATTTGAAACATATGAGAAAAACAATAAAAACATCCATGAAAATATAAAAAAAATAATGCAATAAATAATTAACAGCGAACAGGAAAATGTTACTCAAAATTTACAGGTGGTCTGTTTTACATCATCATTAGGCTACTCCTCATCGCCCGATTCGACCAATTCAAAGTTCAATAAACATCGAAGGACCAAGACCTGTGTTTCTTTTTTCAAATCACGAAAATATATCGAATTTGCGTACGTTTGTATATGGGCCACGGATTCGAATTCATCTCCAATGGTATCCTTGAAATGTATCAAAATATATAATTGATTCAAATTCTCAATAACTCACCAAAAAACCTTGTAGCCCGTATTTATCCGCAAGTTCGATTTTTTCCGTAAGCTCCATCTCTGATTCGTTCTTCAAAAATTGTTCACACTTTTTGAACAATTGTGGAACACTGAATTTTCTGGCCATATTGAGCAAGAGCTGATAGTTTTCTTCTGCAAATTGAAAATTAGAAATGTTGAGATTTAAAAAATCGAAAAATAGACAAAAGTTTACAAATATCGTATAGTTCTCTAGATTATAAGGCCTATTCTGCTTTTCTATAACACTACCAAAAATATATTTTTGATCTACAGTGCGTTTCATAATGATAGGTTCATCCTTGAATTTGATGAATTCATGCAAGATATGGATTTTTGAGAGAAGGCATGTTGAAATTCGGAAAGAACACACAAAATTACGTATGTAAACTTATTTTCATGAAAAACTAGCCTTAAATAAAAAATTAAATCAGTGTTCATCAAAAATTGTCAGTTTTCAGCGTTTCAAAATGATAGGTTTACCCCATTGAAAACCGCCGGAACCGAAATTTGAACTGAATCTGTGAGTGAATATGGTTTCGATGGTTCGAGAAAACATTTTTGATTAGACGAAATTTGAGTAAAAATAAGAGAATCAGGCACTTGTAGATCAAAATATCTTGCAGCGAAAGCAATAGAAAGTTGAAATCGACAAAAACTTTTCATTTATTATTGCAAACTTTGAAGTTGACAGATTTATTTCAAAGTTTTAAAAGCTCTAATGTTTTTTTTTTTTTCATACTTTGTGGACCTATAGTTATGCTTCACGATCAACCTCTAAACTATATTTTCTACATGTTTCTCAATTTCGGCAAACACTGATTACATGATGTTGATCAGCGTTTGAAAATATCCCTATTCATTCCTCTACAAATGGCAAAAATAAAAGCTTTGAAAAATCACCTGTAACATCAATTGGAATCAGGCAAATCGCTGCCAAAAACGAAGTCATTTATTCAAGAGTCACATAATCGATTTTGATCTCCTGAGTGTCGTCGTTTTCTTCTTTGATGATATCATAGAAGTATTTGGAATTACTTGCCAAGAGCTTGAAAATTATGATTTCATTTGTTTTCTGGGAATATTCACTTACATATTTATTGAAGTATAATGGTACATTATCGACCTTCAACACGACGTTTGGGAGACTCGAAATCTTTGAGTTGAAATCATAACAAGCGAATTCCAAAGCGACTTTGACCATGAGCAACTCTGTATTCCTGGTTTCATCTTTTAATTCGAAAAAACCAAACAAGTATTCTGGATTCGGAGTTGATTCAAAACAAAAGTCGTGATGAAAATATGATTCGATAACAAAATATGTTTCAACTTCGCCGTTTTGAAAGTGTAATTTCGGAACATAATCGGTTTTTATCAACCATCCACGACCATCCACATCACAACAGTTTAACACTACATAAATGTTGAATTCCCTCTTCTCTGTTCTTTTGACACCAATTTTCCAAGTGATTTTATCAAATACGAAGGGATTACTGTACATCAAATTCCCATTCCAGTTGGCCATGTCCCCGAATTCCCATTTCAACACTTCTTTTCTTGTCAGAGTAGGATTTTGTTGAAAAGGTAGCTGAAATAAACAAATTTCATCATTTAAATTGAATTTCAAAATCTCCAAGAAACCTTGATTGAAGAAAATACTAAAATTCAAAACCTCTGGAACCCCTATACTACAAAAAAAATGCACATTACTTTTTGGGATAAAACAAATNATGTTGAAATTACATTGAGTTTTCAATAGTTCATTATTATTATAGATACAATATGGAAATTTTTCTCAGAAATCTCCGGTGAAAAAGAAACACAGGATGTTGATCTTGAGATCAATATCTATATTTTGTTATATATAATTGTACAAATTTTGAGAAAAAATCTGACTCGGCAACTAGTTCAACCTAACTTGCAAGGAAACACTGTTCAAACCTGTGAATTCGAGAGAACTCAGGACAATTTTGTCGTGTCAAATAAAGATCTGAACTTTCCAGAAAATATTCTTCAAAAAATGATAAAAATATTTCATTAAAAATTTAATACAGGCGAAAGTTTCATAATATTTCTCGCAATCTTTTCGAATGGTTGTGTTCATCACTGCTTCGCACACCAGAAAATACTATCCATATTAAACTAACCGACGCAGATATTTGTTTCGAAAAAAATACAGATTACTTCAGTTTAGATGAAGTGTTGAATGGACACTCTAGTTCCGAAAAATATGATCGATTCAGAATTGGAAGAAAATAGGCATAAATTAAAAAAACAACATGCTATGGATGATGTGTTGTAAAACCAACAACATTCCGCTGTTAAACAATGCGCCAAACAAAAACTAAAACTAAACATAATTTTTATGCTTCTCATTCACGAACATCACAAACAAAGAAAATATGCAAATGTAATGTCTGCATTTTTTCAGAGTAGGATTTTGTTGAAAAGGTAGCTGAAATAAACAAATTTCATCATTTAAATTGAATTTCAAAATCTCCAAGAAACCTTGATTGAAGAAAATACTAAAATTCAAAACCTCTGGAACCCCTATACTACAAAAAAAATGCACATTACTTTTTGGGATAAAACAAATGACAAAAGTAAACAATTTCGCAAGTCAACAAAATGGGAATTTCTGCTATTAGGTTACTGTAGTTTCAGTATTGGCTGCAAATTTTGGAACTAAAATTACACAGTCAAAAAAAAAAAAAGGTAAAATCGGATTTTAGGCCCCCACACCAATTTTTCGCCCCACAGACAGGTAGAGGTCCCCACTTTTTCATTTCATGCCCCCCTGCGTTCTAAGGTGGGAGCACAGAACCAAAATGTGGGGTTTCAAAAAACGTGGGTTGCAAAAATGATGCAGGGATGTGAAATGCGTTGTGGGGGGACTGAACTGCAACATTTTCTACTGGATCGGGGGCATCAAGTCCGGTCTCAGGCAAAGACATATTTCAAGTCCCCACCAATTATTTTACAATCCCCCACCATCAGAACGCAGATCAATCAGTTGGGATTTGTATAGTGTACTGGAAAGGCGTTTTATTTTCAGGATTTTTTCAGATTAATTTTGAGTTAAAATTATTGCAATTTTTCAAACGTAGGATCAGTTTTCATGGATCGTTGGCATATTTGAATGAATTTCGATCAAAAACTTTACATGGCTGTAATGTAGACTACGACAGTAAAAATCAGCATCAACATTCGAAAAACTGAAAATTTTTTTTTCAATAGCATTCATGAGAATCTATTACACAATTCAATTACTTTATGGAGTACATCATGTAACTATGTGAATTTACAAAAAATGGCACTTTTAGCAAAGTCAGAACACCTATTTTCTTCGTCAAACTTGTCACATAATATGCACCTTAAAATTTGAAGCGTCAACTGAAATCCGACAAAAAAATCATATGAAAATTGATATCCAAACGAAAAACATTAAGAGAAATCTAGAGGAAGAATCGTAACTGGGAAGAATCATAATCGGAACGAAGTACATTAGAGGAAAAACACTAGAGGAAGAATCATTGACCGTTTTTCAGATATGGTCTTACAAAAACTGGAGCACATTACTGATATCATTGAGTGTAACTGTGCGAAATATGGGGCCAAACGGATCATTTTGAGCTGAGATATGACGATTTTACTAAAGCGGTGTAAACTTTTGATCGCTACTATACATATATTCTATCGCAGTTTGTTGTTGGTATGACAAAACTCACTACAAAGCGCACTATATTTATCGTTCTCTGATCGGTTTACCACGTCGCCGCAAAACTGGCCAACTTTACAAGCTGAGTTCGTGTAACATTTGTCCATCATAGTAGATCGAAACGAAAAGTCAGGCGCCACGAATTTATTAAAGATCAATATTTCAACATCCATAAATTTAGGGTGATCCATTATAAATTTGAACCACAAATAACTGTACGGAATGGCTGAATGAATAATGATAATACAGATGAAATTTCCAACAACAACAACAACAACAAAACAACTTACGACAAACAATACCTCCACCGTTTTCATATATATAATATCGATTATCATTGTTTTCCAACATAGCTCTATGTTGGGCGTACATCATATAAGTCAGGCTTCTATAAGCGACAAAGGCACTTTTCATACCGGAGTGATCACAGGAAAGCACGCGATTTGTGGAACCTGAATAGGACATACTGAATAGGATCAAACCTAACGAATCGGGGTCGAAGTGGTTGTTTCTGAATCGAGTTTGATCTTATGTGAAACCTATCCCATTCGATAGAATTTTTTGTGCTTATCAACATCCCTCTTTTAAATTTTGCAAAGCTCTACGCAGAAAGCACAAAGTTTCACTTTTGAATGTGAGAACTAAACGGTTTTTTGGCATAAAAAGAAGGCTGAAAGCATGTAATTTTCAGAAAAAAAAACGCAAAAAAAGATTTGAAAACTTGATTAAAGTTACTCATATTCTACGTGAGAACATAAAAAATCGTAAAGAAATTCAGATCTTTCAGTATATGTATCTCACAAGGGAATGGTTCCAGGAAAATGTGGGGTTTTGCGGCGAGACATGTATCATTTTGTAGACGCTGAAAACGAATCTGTTATCAGTTTTTGCTGAATGCACTTCTCAATACGCGATTTTCAGCCTTGAAATTTACACTGAAAATACAAAAAATGCTCGAAAAACCATCAAAAACTAACAAAAATGGGATGGTATACTATACTATGGGGTGACTTTTTGTCCTGGAAATATCTAGACAGTTTGTGTTGCATGAAAATTAAAAATTACAGAATTTTCAGCAAATTTGCATTTTTCTTCTATAACAAAAAGAAATGAGAAACTGACAGACAAAAATAATAATGAAACACGTGGCTTGTTTTCATTCCCTTTTTTTCTTGTAAAGAATTTCCATGTTCTGGAATTTTCAGTCTAAATTTGAGGTTTTTGAAGAAAATAAATATTCCAGTATTCTTTTTCATATTTTGTTACCCTATTGTTAGGCCCTAGTCCTCAAAATTACTTTTAAAAAGGTTTTTTCTTCTTTTTTTCTAGCTGAAAACTTTGCAGCTGACTTTCACGCATCGAGAATTGTGTTTGGCAAAAACTGAATACGGATTCTTGATCAGCGTTCGAAAATCTATCGAATGACATATTTCTCATCGAAAATCCCCTTGCCAGTCAACATTTTTCTCGTGAA